>VZRX01020073.1:116018-128699 GCA_013398075.1 Notiomystis cincta
ACAAACTTTTTTTCTTTAATTCTTTTCTTTTTTTTTTTTTTTTTTTTTTTTTTTCTTCTTTCTCCAGGACTTGAGAAATGCATAAAATATAGTTGTTCAGAGTGAGATGCATAAAAGCCTCTGGAATTTAAACTGTCTCTCACAGAGCACAGGATTTTCTTTTCCAGCTCAGCTATCTACTTCTTTGTTTTTCAGCTCCCAAAGCACAAGAGGGGCTTTAGAGGAGAGGATTACATGATCCATGTTCCCAGTGTATCCAAATGCCACACACCCAAATTCCATTTTAAAAACCCTTCATTCTAGTCAAAACCAGAACACAACTAGCTTACTAAGAAAGAACGATAACAAGGCTCTCACAATGGTAACAAGAACATTTTGTTGCTATTAAAGCCATAAATCATCACAGGGAAGATTAACTGTTAACTGTATCATTACTTCATTTGCTGTTATGTAAAGTAACAGGAGAGATGTTGGGAATAGTACAACAGAAAAGGCAGAAAGATCAAAGAGAATGTGACACCTATCCAGGGCTTGTCCTTGCTCTTCTACCTTACTGGATGATTTCCCCTGCAATATTGACATCAGGACAATTGACTCCCTGATGGAGTTGTGCCAGGCTCTCCAACACTATTCCTGTGCAAGCAGATCCTACTCCTTGAAGCATGATAGGAATTGTCTATTTTGACAGCAGATCTGCCCCCTTTCCTTCTAGAGTAGGTTCTCCCATTAGCAGTGTCCACAGAAAAGTCACCGCAAGGTCCAGTCACCCAAACCATACCAATTTCTCTGTTTTGTTTTGTTTTTTTTTTTTAATCTGCTTTTACTGAGCATAGCTTTACACTCATTCAAACACAACAGGAACATATAGCACAGCTGGCAACTTTGAAGAGGCTACAGTAATCAGAAAGGAGTAAAAGAAGAAAGGAAGAAAGAGCTGGATCTTGTCTAGCCAATGACACAGAATGTTTTGTTACATTTTTGAGCACTCTCTTTTTCATACCCATTTGAAAAGAGTATTTGTCTCCCAAAAGAAAATTATTGTATGTCAGAGTGCTTTCAAATGGAAACAATAAGGCATATGGCAGAGGGACAAAGGGCTCATGTGAGAAGAAAGCCTTCCCAGATTTCTCAACCTGCCCCTCCTGACAAACTTCAAAAAGCAGAAAGGATCTTAAAAAGAGAATTTACCTTGATTTAGCTCTTCCTCCTGTCCATTAACTCCATACCTGAAATGAGAAGACTCAAGCAAAGCTTCCAGACACTGGCATCTAGGTCTAGAACAGACCCTGCCTAGAAGCACAAGCAAAGCATCTGGAAATACGGGTTCTCTACTTTTACACCAAATTTTGTCTAAGAACAAAACAGGCATTCCTCAAGAAATCTTGACAAAACTCAGCAATCCTTTCCTAGAATGGGAACACCAAACATAAAGTCAGTGTAGGCTCTGAGTCACTCCTCACAGGAAGGATATGGTTGTGGAGTTCTTGGTCTCAGAGCTCCCATACAATCCCACAGTTCCCCCAGGAAACTTCATAAACATTCTTTTCCTCATTAACAGGGGAAGGCATCAAGCTTTACACTGACCTGCCAGAGCAGACATCACTAGATTGGAAACAGATTACACTTAACTCAAGCTTTCAGATTCAAAAAATATGTAAATAAAAATTTTCTCCTTCTACTACTGCCCATATTTTTGCCTTCAAAAAATGCATGACAATGGAACACACCTGAAAACAATTCTAGTAATCACTGAACAAGGTGACAGGAAAATTTGGAAGGGAATTCTCCTTTGAAAAAATCACATTATAGATGACAAAACCCATTGAAATAAGAAAAAAACACTGTGAAATCAAATGCATTTCATTTTCTTTTACTCTCAATATACCTGTAATCATGCAAGAGGCATCCAACAATGAAGTAAGAAAATCCATAACTGTGCCAAGAATTTCACGAGTCATTTAAATTACAGATCTCTTTCCATTGTTTCTTTGGTTTATTCCTCCAAAATGTCTAAATATCAAAAGATCTGGCAGTCCCTACAGTAAGACAGCTCAGCACTACATGGTGAATTTTCTTAGTGATTTTTGGGGCTTTAGTAGCACTGACACAAAAAATTACTAACACTGCATAAGACAAATGCACCGTGAACAAAGCCTGACACTTGTTTTACTTGGACAGCACAGAGCTATATCAAATTAAAGTAAATTAATAAATAATAGAAAAATCTCAGCCCATAACTTAGTGAACATTGTTATTCTTAGTAAGAATATACATGGAAAAAAGAGTACCTTCAACCTATTATATAACTTACAAATTATTTCAGGAAGTTAATTTGTAAAGAAAAAAAGGCCATCATTTTACCAACTATGGATCTTCTCTCTATACTCACAGTTACAGGTAATTATAACAGATTATATTTTTTTGTTCATTTTCTTATCTGGGGTACTTTGTTACAGGCAAACAAAACTCATCATAAAGCACATGCTGATCCCAAGAAATACCACTGAGATCTGGGCCTAAATGTCTGGAAAGAATCAAAGCACAAGATACAAATAAATCCTCTTGTATGCTAGGAGAGACAGTTCTTCATAACTAGCAATCCACATGTCAGGCAAAATGATGGATATATTTCTGTATGATAGGTCAACCTGGTAATCCATTTTCTCAGATAAGGAAAACCTACAGCACCTGAAAAATGACAGACAAAAATAGAAGGGATAGTTAATAGCAGTGAAAGAAGCTCTTAGAGATTATGTACAAAGATACATGAATATATCATGAAAGACTTTAAAATTGTGATTAAAAAAAAAAGATGAAACCTTTTGCAAACTTCTCTCAAAAAATAAAAAAGAAAAAGAAAAAAAAATCCACATAAATCTCCAAACTTGTACTAGAAGGTTTTGTACTATTTATTTTATTTATTTTACTTTATTCAGCTGACAGCTTTTTTGCCGCTTTGTATTTTGGGTCATTTCCTCCAGATATATTAAAAAAATGTACTCTAATTGAACAAAACCAGTCAATAATGCTACATAAACTTTGCCAAGAAAAACAGTATTGTGTTCAAATCATCCCACACAATTTGAAAAGTAAAAAATGCAGGAATTGGCTTTCAGATTACTTCTTCCCCATAAAATCACAAGAGCTGCTCAGTTATAATGAAATAGCTGCAAGTTCAACCATCTCAATTAAAACATTTTAAGTATTATATCTGGATTCTTTATTAGTCAGATAGTTGTTCACCAAAGATAATTTTGAGTGCGTTCAGTCTACAAATAATTGTTGGGTCACTAGCTATAGAATAGAAAATTTCTCAACAGACTAATTAAAAATATTAATAACTACCACTCACCATGCTAGCTGTAACCTTGAGTTACACTCACAGATAAAAGAGCAAGTCATTTTCCACCTCCATTGCTTTCTTATTGTGTCAGCTGAATTTGCTACAAAATGGTAATAAGAGGAGTTTTCTTCTTTGAACATTGCTTTGATCCATTAACTAGATGAAAAGCACTAGTTTATTTCATATAAAACACTGAACTGTGAACACTTATCAAATAAGTCAGATAGAATTAACATAAGGAAAATAAGTCTTTTTAGGGGTATGTTTATATGATGTCACAGTTACTGGAGTTTAGAATAAGCCTCAATGTTTAATACCACTGAGGTGTTATTTTGTATCCCAGCCTGCTTTATATATTATTAAAAAATACATAATACTTTGGGAATTTACATTGTTATTAACAGCTCCACTGTTTCCTCCTTTCTTGAAGAAATAATAATTATGATTGGCATCACTGGCATTTTTTTCTTACAAAAGGCTATAGACCATTTCCCCACACATAAACAGGGGGATATCACAGGAATGAGAGTCAAAATGTTGGTCACCCATTTTCAGCAATGAAATTACACACTTGTTCCAAAATAAATCCAAAGGATGTGCGCACCTGTCGAAGAAATCACAATTATATAAATGTAGCTAAAATCCGCTATGGGATTCTAAAGCAAAGGAGCTTCTCTGAAATGGATCACTATATGAATTTCAGCAACAATTCAGATAAATTCAACAAAGTCAATGCACAGTATCATAGTGCCAGCCTTTATTCTATGTCCCAGATCACACACCATTTATATGGTGTTTTACTATATTTAGATTTAAAAACAAGCCTAAAGCAGTATGTCTTTTCATAATGGAGATCAAAGTTATATGAAAAGTTCTGGAGATTTTATCAATGGCAGAAAATTCAAACTTTAGAGACAACATACCTTCAGCAGACCTTGTAGCAAAACACTGCTGAAATTAATCACTTATGTCAACAAAGAAGATGTGGGTCTAATCAACATAATTGAAATTGATGGTACTAAAAATTGCTGCCTAATACATAACTTTACCTAGCATATATGACTTTTAAACACGTCTGCACTTTCACACGTAGGTTATTGCTGCAGAATTTTTCATAGCTGAAGTGTCAGAAGGTAAAAAATTTAGATAGAGTGAAACTGGCAACACAAAATTGATCAAACACTTCACCCAGGTACATGACAGAATCATAGAATGGTTTGGGTTGGCAGGGAACTTAGAGATCATCCAGTTCCAACTCCCCACCATGGACAGGGACACTTTCCACTAGGTCAGGGTGCTCAGAGCCCCACCCAGCCTGGCCTTGAGCACTTCCAGGGATGGGCCATCCACAGCTTCCCTGGGCATCCTGTGCCAGTGCCTCACTACCCTCATAGTGAAGAAAATTACTAAGAAACCCTCCATTAGCACTTTATTTATGTGTGTGCTCTGAATTTAAATAATTCCTTAACTTTTTCCGTAACTTTGAGGTTTTCCACCTAGAGTGAAGTAACTTTCATTCCTGTTTTACAAGAGCTGTAAAAAAGCATCATTTGATCATATCAGACTAATAGGTATTAATTTACAGGCTGAGTTACAAATATTATAAATTCTTATTTTATATAAAAGTTTAAAAGAACTTAGCCCAGAAGCCTGGTGCATATAAA
Organism: Notiomystis cincta; assembly: GCA_013398075.1. Classification (NCBI taxonomy): domain Eukaryota; kingdom Metazoa; phylum Chordata; class Aves; order Passeriformes; family Notiomystidae; genus Notiomystis; species Notiomystis cincta. The sequence continues at coordinate 121,026 of VZRX01020073.1, forward strand.
TAATTATAATCTTGTGAATAGTTACTAACATTTTCACAATTAGAGGATAACTGGGCACTTTTTTTTAATAAACTAGTGAAAATAAATATACTGTATGGTAACTGTTACAATTCTCAAGGAGTCAAGATTTTTATATTACTTTTGACTCTTTAATTACTATGCATGTTGTCCTTTCATGCAGTTTTGATTTGCATTTTGTCACTTTTTTCATTTCATTTTAGAATGCAAAACAGTTTCAGTACAATGAGAATTTTTTTTCAAAAATTAATCATGGATTAATGATGTCAGATTTCTAAGCCAACAGATTTAAATGGTATCCCCTTAGTGAGTGTGTGTACTGCAAGTGGTGTTTATTGACTGATTAATCATCAGATGTATTTTATTCTGTTTTACTGTCTTACCATTTTTCATCATCTTTTCTAAGAGACATAGGAAGTTTCTTGTTGAAAGAGGGGAGTAATTACCAGGAAAGAGCATACTCTGAAAAAGTAAAGAGCACAAAATAATAAATACCTCTGTCTTATCATCCCAAGATGAGGATTCAGGGATGGAAATGAAATTAAATCTGCAAGTGGAGAAATGAAATTTTAGGGTGACACTGCCTCAAAACAGAAGAGAAATTCTGTGGCTGAGCATGAGGATTGTGACTAAGTCAGACAAACAAACTGGATTTCTCAGCAAGAGGATAGGATGTGTAGAGGGAGATAACACAAATACTAAAAAAATCTGCAAGATTATTAAGTGTTAGATAAGCACAAACCCACACAAATATCTTGACATGAGGATGCAGAACCAGCAGATGAAATGAGTACAATGACTCCTGAATAAGATGTGTGAGGAATCACAAGGCACAGTTCATGGTAGCTGGAACAAGAAGGACCAAGTGACAGAGTGATGCAGTGCTGACCACTGACTTCAATAATATTTTACACTCTCCCAGCACCTCTCCAGATTTCTCCTGAGCAGATACAGGAAACGAGACATGTCTTACATGTTCTGAATAATATTAAGTATCTCAATATAGCAGGTATCCTGGTTGCAGTTTCATAAAAAACAGCAAGTTCTTCCTCTGGAGGCAGAACTGCCCTCTCACGCCTCATTGCCTCGGAAATACATATTCAGGTACAAGAGTAATAGAGACAACATTTCTATTCCCTGGATATATTGTACCTTTTCCATGTGGAAGAAACATTTCTCAGAGCTGTTACTTGTCTCTTTGAAGAGCACTGTATTGAAAACACAAAGGTGTTTTTTGATTACTGAGCAATAGTAAATGTGTTCAATCCTTTCTAAAGAACCTCTGATGTGTCACTTGTTTAGTCTTTGGGGAAAACATCACATTTGGTGACTTTGAGATCCCTGAGAAGATTAAGTAACCTTTGCTGAACTGGTGGTTTATTTTGTGACTAGGTTTTATATTGACACAACTCTTGACTACCTGAGGAGTTACTAATACTAATATGGATGAAGTCTAGTGCATCACGCTGAGAGGGAATTAAAAGGTTACAGCAGAAATTGTCACCAAATCCATTTTTGTTTATTAGTGAAACAAAAAGAGTAGAAAATAAAAATAAATTAGATAAAGTATGAAATAACCTGCTGACAGCAGTAAGGAAAATTAATATAAAGAGCTGCTTAGCAATACACAATTGCCAGCTCAGAAAAAGTACTTATTTGGCCTTTCTAGTCTCTATTTCTTCATAAATATTCTCTCTTTCTAGAATTCAAGTTTAGAAACTGCTCACAGTAGCATGTCCCCTGGATGGTTTAGTGGAAGTTTTGTAATTTTTGTAGGCAAATGGGGAAGGTGAATCACTGTCATGAACCCTATTATCATCTACAAACTGTGTCCAAGCCTACCTTGGGAATACTGGGGCACATCTGTAGGTGTGTGAGTCTGTAGGGAGGGAAGGGGGTGTGTGCAAGCAGGAACAAACAAATGAAAAGCCCCCAAACCTAGAAGTTGTTGTTTGTACACTCAAGCCTGAAAAGGTTTCTGGAAACACTGTAGACAAGGCAAACTCTTTAAAAATCTCTTCCTTGGTTTGCTGGTGATACTCTAGTTGAAGAAAATGGCTTAGCCCATATTTGCTGAATAAAAAATTAAAAGCAACTATGTGGCTGATTCTTTTTTTTGGTGAGATTCTATAGTAACAAAATCATTCAATAATTAGTACAGCATCTGAGGATTTAAATTCAGATTAAATCTTTGCGGTTTTCCATCAATTCTAATTGAAAATGATTCCACACTTCTTAAAAGGCCCAATGTGAAGCTCTCCTTAGCATTACATCATGGAATTGTATCATCACCGTTTCAATCCAGTTTTATTCCACTGTTTTCAGTTCATTATTAACAGCCTAAAACTAGAATATTGATTACACACACCAAACCTATGCTTCTCCATTTTAAGCATTTTAGCATCTTCCAGTCCCCCAGACTCAGCACCCCACCCTACCCCACCCTTGGCTCATTCTCATCTAGCTTCGTGTCAAAGACTACCAGTTTCAAGACTACCAATTTCAATTTTTCCCATTCATTTCAGCCATTTCCATTGTAAGTTCTCCATGCTGAGGCTATATGCATTTTTCTGCTTTTCTACACTTGGTAAGAACTGCACTGGCTGGATTTTAATACTTAAGCTTTACTACAGTCAATTCTTTTTGTAGTCCCTTTCCAGTTCAGTGATTTCAATTCAAGACATGTTCCCTCTATTCCCCATATTTAAACAAAAGGAAAGCCAAAGAAAACATTCACTCAGACTGACAAAAGAGTCATATAAAAGAATACAAGGAGATTTGAAAGGTTTTAAAGTCACTGCCAAGGAGGAAAAAAATGAACACACAACAGCAGAATATTCAAAGCTGAATATAAAAATATACAAGAAAGTGAATGTAATTTCTATTTAAACCAATCTGTTAAAGGAGTATGCTATTTCCCTGACTGTAATAGATTGCTGTATAGAAAAAAAAAACAAAAAAAACCAAATCAAAACAAATTTAAGTGTTACGTAGATAGGCTGAATTTGGTCAGCACAGTGAGAACACCAGAGAAATGGGTGGGTTGCAATCAGTGAGAATTCCTGAGTTTGGTAAATAAAAAAGCAGTGTAATGGCATACAAGAACAGGCAACAGCCTTGCAAGAAAAGAATACCAGCTGACAATCTGAACCTGCAGGTACATTCTGGTTTTTGGCAGAGCTTTTATTTTACTGGGGGAGTATTTAAAACTTTATAATTAATGCAAGTAAATGGTATCTACCAGGAGCTGTGGAACTGTGCTCAGAGGGCAGGGCAGAAGAGGGACATCCCATTGTGACAAGTCATCGTGACACTACAAAATGCTACTGCCACGGAAATCCTTATTCTTAACATTTTAAATGCAGACTTGAATGAAGCAGAAGGCAAACAGAAATAGTAGGAGAGTTCTGTTTCCTCTGTGCACACATCTGGTAATCCAGAGTGCCCTCTCTCTGGCAGCCTTGCTTTTTGCTGGACTGCTCACACTATGGAACAATCTACGTCAATCAGCTCTCAAAAGCAGTTGCTGGAGACCAATGTCCTGAAGAATCCCAGGACAAAGCAATGGACATGGCAGAGAAATAGACCAGAAGAAGAGTCTGAAGCAACCTCACTCTATACCTATATGTAGCTAGGTAGGTCTCTCAGTGTGACCTACCACTACACACATGCACTGATTTAGAAGTCTTGGAGCCACTGAAGACAAAGCTGAGTATAAACTCACCTATCTCAGCAACTTGGTTTATAACTGTGGGTTTCAGTTTCTGATAAGGATTTATAGCCCTGAACTTTACCCACTCTCTCTCCCCAACCTCAAAATCAGCTGCAAAATAAGCTTTAAAATCAATGTTATGAGGTAGTGTGCTTAAAACAGTCAATTACAACACACAGCATTGCACTTTCCTACCCTAAAATACAGATAAGCTGAGATTAGTTATCTTTTCTGCTTGCAAAATTTCAAAGATAATTTTCTAAGCATTCTGGAGATTACTTTAACAATTATATAACATGCCATTCTACTGTGAGAAGCTACTATTTCTTCCTTTTGAGGCCATTTCATATTGGAGAAGAAGAGAGTATTAATGCAGAGAAGAGTCCTATGATGTTGTTTCACTTCTAAATGGAATTCCCTGTCCCAGCCATATGGTGAGTGGCATCTCACCTTAGAAACCCCAAAGCCAGCAGCAAAAGCAGCCTGTGTTGCACAAGAATTGTCATAACAGCACTCTCTGAATACAAAAACTGTGTTCTAAGGCAGTGCTGAATGAAGAATTAAAGAGCTGGCACATTTCCCATCAATCTCTTACATCATCTGCCCAAACCAAATACTCATAGAGGATGTGATTCACAGTTATTTCATGACTTATAACATGTAGGTAGGAGATGCCACAGATTGTAAGTAAGGAAAAAACACTGAAATAAAAGACTTGTCAGGGAAAGAAAGCTGCATATCACAAAATAAAACATGACAAGATTTCAGCAGTCTGAATCACTCTTCCAAAAGACAGAAGGAACAACAGCCACGTTTTTTTGTCGTGCAGCACCACAAGCAATGGTCTGATGTAATGAAGAGGAGATACCTCCTGCCACAGGATGAGCTGCAAGAAACCTGCTGCCACAGCAGTGTAACTGTTGAGGAAGTGGGATTGCCCCATAAGTGTTTCAGCAAGATTTGTGTACTGAACAACAGCTGTCAAGGCAGGTTTATGGGGAGAGCTAAATGACTGTGTCAGTGGGCTGGGAGAGGAGCCCAAGAGGCTGGCAAATGTAATGGTGAAAATGTCTCTGAACAACACAGTGGAGAGGAGCTGTGAGTTTCCCTTCTTTCCTAGAGTGCTCAGGAACCATCAGCATCACAGGGGAATTATGAAGGTCTCAAAATAGTAAGGAATGGCACCAGACAGAATATGCACCCACTTAATTTAATGCTAGCATTCAAATGAGCAGCTGCTCCTACTCTCTGCACTACTGCTCACCACAGAAACACACTGCCAGTTGGCTTACCTAATTTTTTTCCACCTCAGTTCTAAGATAGTTTCAGCTTTTCACTACAGAAATCGTTATCGTGATTGAGCAGAAAAGAGTCTGTGTTTGTACATTTCATGCAGCTCCTGGGCTTCTCTGAAGGAGAGAAAGGCACCAAAACACAAAGGATATCAGAAACTGGTTCTTCGCTGCCACAGTCACCCCAACTTTCTTACCTCCTTGTTCCAGTACAGCCCTCCAAGGCCTTCCTCCCATACTTGTATTCAAGTCAGCCCCTTCCAAGATACCTTATCTGCCATCAGCCTCCACAAACATCTCCTCTGATGGAAGAAAACCACACTGTATAATGATGAAAACTTCTCCAGAAGGAGACAAAGGTTCTGCCTTTTGCCCTCCCACTCCATGCTCTGCCAGGCTCCCTTAGCAGTGTGCTCTCAGTACTTGCCCCTGTTACTGACCATCTCAGTCCCATCTGCCAGGCAGTCTCCATTCTCTTACTCAGAGAAACAGGTGAATTGCTAATTTCTTCTCATGTTTTCCACATTTCCATCTATCTTTTCAGATGGATGGTGCTCCCTCAACTCATCTAATGTCTCTTGCTGTGTAGCTTAAAGAGCTTCTCCATAGGAAAGGCAAACCAGGAGCCAAGGAAAACCTGAGCCCAGGCAGTGTCCACACCAACCAGAGCACAGTCTCACAGCACCTGAGAGCAGTAGGCAGAGCCAGATGCTGACAACAGACTCAACTGACAGCCCTAGACAGGACAAAAAGAAGACTCAGGCCTAGCACTCATCCTGAGAGCCCAGGTTGCATCAACAGGAGACAGGACCAAAACCAAGACTACAACATCAGTTCAAGATCAGCCAGGAAACTTGGCTGGAAACAGAATGGGCAACAGGAACATCCCAAACATAAGTCAAGCAAAACCAAATCAGGACTCTTTTATGACAGATCAGACAAGTTCTGTGTTTCTTCATGTAATAAGATCTCTGCCAACTGTTCTCATTACAGTAGAGTCAACTCTGATTTAAATTATTATAGTATGGGGTGGCTGGCCCAAGTGATTTGGTTGTTCTTGTGTCTTGATCTTGTCTTATGCTGCTTTCATGTAAAGCACCATTTAACTTCACTCAGTTGTACTTTAAAAATGCATATGTAGAAAATGTGTAGAAAATGTGAGGGCAGAGAGACCAGCCTCAGAGGATGTAACAGTACCAAACTGCTTCTAAGATTGTCTGACTGACTCTGAATGTTGATCAGTGTGAAGCAGCCTGATGTTGTTAGATCTGCTCCTCTGCAGTTTTCACAGCTTGCTTGTTTTGGGTGGCATCTTAGAGTCTCTAACTCTCCAGAATATGAGTAAACACAAGCAAAACCTTGAGGAGCAGCCTTTTCTAGTATGAGGTGTCTCTGTCAAGGTGAGAGGGAGGAAAGAGAAGGTTGTCCCTCTCCCTGGTGGGGAACAGGAAGGTGGTTCTTCCTGGAGCCTGACCCACGTTCTGATGCTCATCTCCCACTCTGCAGGAAACAAAGCCAACACATGGAGCAGCAGCACAAGGCTTCTCAGTGTATCATGGCTCTTGCTGCTGCTTGGGTCACCCTTAGCTCTCATACAGGGTTTTCTGCTCGGACATCTTCAGTCCCCTTCCCAGGAAGTGTTCCTGAAGCATCCTAAGCATCGCTCTCACCAGCACTAGCAGCCTTGGTCCAGAGTACACTCTTGACACTAGACTAAAATGGGGTGCATGGAATGACATCTCCATTCTCCTGTGGGTCATAATGTTGCAGATATGTCTCTGAACATCCCAGGAATGAGACAAATAGCAGCAGTTCCTGCATGGACCAGATTCCCTTCCTTTGAAGCAAAATCCTGGGCTGATCCTCATCACCACTCTACCCTCTGGTTAAAAATACCTGACCTTGTGAAACTTCACAGCTCTCTCTGAGCAGCCAGCCCCTCCCTGCTCAGTGAAACACCCTTGGAGGTCTACTGAGGACCAGGCAGTTCTGCCTGCCTCCACGTGTGGCTGCCCTTGATCTGATATCCCCCTGATACTGACTCCTCCTATTTTTAATCTTCTCCCACAGCTTGATAACCTACTTGTTATGCACCTACACGGACACATGCACTGGCCTGCGAGGGATGGAGGGCGGGGGGCTGGTGGTGGGTGGATGTGAATGTGGATGTCAGGGCGTGCTCACCACCACCCTCTGCCCAGGAGCGGCGGCGCCGCGCTGAGGGGTCCTCCTGCCACCTCCTCTGTAGTGCGGGCTGCTGCTCTCCATCTCCAGTGATGGATGGGCTTTGCTCTCCTCGGGAAGCAGTTGGAAGGAATGCTCTGTAGTGCCGACACATCTCCCCGGGTCTGCTGTTAAGCGGGGCAGCGGGAAAACACGCTGCCGGAATATTGAGCATTTAATAAGTCAGGAAGCGATCAAACAAATCAGCACTTTCTCCACTAAACAAAAGCGGCATCATTCACCACCGGCAGGCTGAGCGGCGCTGCTCCTCGCTCCGCTGCCCGCGGTGGTGTAAGAAACCCGTGGATGAATGGGAAGCTCGGGGTTTCCCTGGCACTCAGCCGTGCAGGCTGGGACTGCGGCTCCTGCCGGGGCGGGGGCGCCGCCGCTGCTGCCGCCGCCACCTCCGCCCTGCCTGTCCGCGCCCCT
>VZRX01020073.1:130727-151650 GCA_013398075.1 Notiomystis cincta
CCCCCGCCCAGCCAGCCAGCCTCCTTCGCGAGGAGCTTTTTATAGCAGCCCCGACCCGCTCCCCGATGGGAGGTTTCTCGCCGCGCTCACGTTACCGTGCGGGTGCGATGTTAAATAAAGGAGGGGGAGGAGGGGAAGGGAGTTCGGCGGGCGCCTAATTAAGAGCCGGCGTTAACCAGGAGGGCTAAAAATAGCGCCGAGCGCTGCGAACCACCCAACCGCAGACAGCAACCCCCGTCGATCCCTGCCGCGCCTCCGCNAACGAGAGCGAGCTGAACAGCTCCGTCCTCCCGCGGGACCCGCCGGCCGAGGGCGCCCCGCGCCGCCAGCCCTGGGTGACCTCCACTCTGGCCGCCATCCTCATCTTCACCATCGCGGTGGACCTGCTGGGCAACCTTTTGGTCATCCTCTCCGTCTACCGCAACAAGAAGCTGCGGAACGCGGGTAAGGGGCGGCGGGGAGGCCCGGGGGCGCCGCCCGGGCTGGGGTGGGTGGGGGTCCCGTGGCCCCGGGATGCAGCGCCGTGGCCTCTTCCTCTGCCGGTGAAACTTTCCCCGAGCGCGCAACTCCGGGGTTGGGCTCTCTGCCTCCATCCCCAGCTGGCGGTTATAGGCTGTGACAGATGCCAAGAGCTCCGTCTTTCCTGCCGAGTCGGTAATCGAGCGGGAAAGGGTATTTTTAGCTCCCGCCACCGAATCCTGGTGTTATTTTTAGCTCTCGGCAGTTCCCACCTAGCAGAAGCGAATGGCAAGTAAGTCGTATTTAAGAATGAAATTTAGACACGGTACCGGGGATGCTGCCTTGGCATACAGTGTGTGTCTGTGCATGCTGGATGCTATTCTTCTGATTGATTTTCTTTGAGTTACAGAAATGTCTCCAGTAACAAATTCTATGGTTGGAGCTTCAAATCAAGCGAATACGAAGTTATAAACATTGCAGGATTCAGACAATCCCCTCCCCCCACATTTGTTCGCCTCCTACTTGCTGTCTAGGTCTTTGGGGAATGGAAAACATCTAACAGAAAACAGCTTTAGGCACTTTAAAAAAAAATCTCTAATTTTGACAGGATAGAATCTGTGCTGGTCTATTGAGTAAATCCCTCTTAGTTCATGGATTATTGGTCAGACAGGCAGGAACTTCTTCAGATTCATTCTGCTTTATCATGTCAGACCAGCTGCTGTGCACGTGTACCAAATCTGTGCACTCCAAACCCTATGCATTTTTCATTGAAAAAAATACAGGCGCATGTGAAGAGAGCTGCACTGGTAACGAAAGCAGAGTTTCACTCCATGACAACTGAGAAGGTGCTTTTATTTTTTTCACAACTAGGCTCTTGGGGTCTTCATTACTACTGCACTAAGTTCATTAGTTAGTGGTTTAAAATTCATCTGAGAGGGAGCTTGAGGCTGAGCTTTGCTCTGAGCTAGTCTAAGAAAGGTATCCAATATTGGACTCTGGCAAACAGTGGCATGCTTATCTGCCTAAGGTTAATTCAGGTAATGCAAGTCTGCTTCAGTTTCATTCAGCCATAGTGGAATGCCACACACATGATCAGAGTGAAGAGTAACGGATTTTAATTTTTTCTTCTCCACGATTGCCACTGATGTAAATTCTAAAAGCTGTGTTGATTTCCTGCTTTCAGTGGCAGAAATTTCATTCACTGGAGCTGGCAGAGTAACACGTGCAATAGCGTGTAATTTAGAGGAGACTCCAACTCCACAAGTCCAAGTGAGCACTTGACTATCCTTGTTCCCTGGCAGATTTTTAGATGAAGGGAGAAGGGGTTGAGACAGGCATATTACTTGGGTTACCCTAGGGGAATGGGTGATATTCTCCTCCTCTTTAATTAATAAATCTATACTTTAGCCCTTCTGTGAGGAGTTTGCAGTATGGACAAGTCTGGTAAAGTCTGAAATAAAGGAGGTGTCTGTTTTCTGGAGACATGACTGAATCCTTGGGCTCTATCTGTGTGCAATACTCTCTGCTGTAGATATCCTGTAATCCCTCCTGAATTCAACACGTGCTCACTTGCTCACTCTTACTGCATTTCTTGTTCTTGCCTTTTCTGTCATAGTGACTGTTAAGGACTGCAATAAACTGGCAAGCGCTAGGAGAATAGAGCATCCTTCTGAACATTAATTGTGTGAGACTGGAACATGAACTAGATACTGACCCTCTGAAACTAAGGATTAATTAAAGCAAGTAGATACTTGGTACAAGATGGTTTGTAGTCTTGTTTTAGGAAAAAAGTAGGAGCAAGCTTTTAAAGCTCTTAAATTTGTTTGTTTGTTTTTTCTTTAAAAAAGGGGGAGTTAGTACATGGATTAAAGGAATCTTTGGAAATAACACAAGTTTTAAAAAAGGTATTCTAAGTGTTCTTGACTAATCCTGCAAAAGCCTGTGCCTGGGCATAACTTTATTTATGTGAGCACCACTATTAAATTTGGCCTTCAATTAGGAAGGGGTTACTCAGGCAAATAAATTTGTAACAGGGAATAAGCAAATTTGAAGACTAGAGTCTCCTAAGTCTTGTTTATCCTAATTTAGATTATTCAGGAAGAGATTACATTGAAAATAATCTGATTTATACATACAACTAATTTGTAACTTGGTAATGCCAAAGGCAGTTATGACTTTTTACAGAAATGTAATAAGAAAGAAACTTCTACTTTTGCAACAACTTATATTAATTAAGTCTTGCTGGCACATTTATTGAGGAAAAAGGACACAGGATGAAAATTCCACTGGAAAAAGGTCAGGGAGGAACAGAAGATGCCTCCTGAAGAAAGTGTATCTCACTGAAGATTTTCTTCCCTCTTTGCAAGAGAGGACTAACAGAAATAAGGAATATTTAACCCTTTCACAAAAAGGTGGATTTGGTGGGGGAAAACATCTTGCATCTCTGTTCTACTCTCTATTATATACATATTTATTGGAAGATACTACAAATTGAACCTGTGGACTTATGATTTAAAAAAATGCATTGGGGAATAGTAGGAAGGCCTAGAAAAACCTTCTCAACAAGTGGTGTAACCTTCCTGACAGTCAGAAGGTTAGTAAAAGACACTGATCAAAGCAGAGAAGTCAGTAACTCAAAGAAGTTTGTCTCAGCAAGCGAGGAGTGTCTGATACTACAGACTCCTTCATAGGCACAAGCATGGCTTCAGTAGATGCTCTTCTAGACACAGAAGCTGATGATGCAACTGGTAGGATCCTCTTTTATTTAATGTACTTGACTTGTAATAACTTTCATAGTTCTGGTCTGTTATTTCTTTTATGGTGGCTTTGTAATCCAAGAGGTGCCTGACACCAATTCAGTCCTGATGGGACCAGCTGCAATTTAAAGCTGACCTACACAAAGACTGAATTTGGTTTATGATATCTGTAATCTTTTAACTTTAAAACTTAAAAAGTTCAAGGGAAACATTCAAGGCATAAGGATTTTAATGACCATATCTTGATAGCATATTCATGCAGCTTGAACTTTAAACTGATGTGCCTTCTTTAATAACTAATTTTTTTAAAGGGTGAGAATAGATCTCTTTAAAAAGAAGTTTTGTGTAAATCCTTGTCTCATTTACCATTACTAATACCCATAGATCAGAAATAAGGTCATTCAACAGATCCACCCTGGGAAGATGCAATGACTAGCCTTAAGGGAAGGTGTATTAAAAAACTGTTGGTACTTTTAGCAACAAGTGGAATTTTCACTTGAAACTTTCAACATCAAATCAGAGCATCTCATAAGACCAAGGAGATCATTTAAGTGATATATGTAATACTCCACACAAAATTTGGTGATTGCTGGTATCCTTATGCCTTTGTTGTTACCCACACCAAGAAAAACAATGCATCAAGAACAAGGTGAGGGAGCAGTTCTAAGTCTTTGACTTAGAGAGTAGTTTTCTGGTAGTGACATTAAAATGTCAGCACACACCTATTCTTTTGGTGACAGGTGGATTTGGGTACTCAGTGATTGCAGGACTGGACCATTCTTAAGGTCAATGAAGAAAGTTTTCTTGAATGGCATTACACCTCTTGTTGCTCTTCTTTCTCTTCCGTTTGAAACTGTTCTCTTGGCCTGCCGGGTTGCTTTTTTTCTGGGTGCTTCATGTGCTGAGGTCCAAAGTTTCCCTGACTGCCCCCTCCAACAGAGTCCTGTGTGGGAAGGGAGCCCCAGCAGTCTCACCCTCACTCCTGTGTGCCTGTCCTGTGTGCTGACACCTGGCATGGGTTGGGATAATGCAGTGACTGGTGCCAAGCTGGTAACCAGCACCTACCAAATCAGGGCAGAAAGCTGCACTCACCTGCTTCTCACCCATCTCTCTTCTGTGCTAGGTGTACTTGGGTTTTTGTACTTTTTTTCTAGTTTTCCATGTCCTTGGCCCAAATGTTTTGTTGCTATAACTTTGTTAGTAGAGAAGAAGGCATAGAGGAAGTTTGACAGTGGCCCAGAGCCCTGAGCAGCAAGATACAGTTAACTTCACTAGGACTGCACACATGCTTAAGCCTACCTATGTGTGGTAACTGCTTTTCTGAATGAGATGGCAGTGAAAAAGGGAAAAAACTCCAATATTTGTATGCTCAATCTGCCTCACCTGCTTTAGGTCCCAATAGTTCTGTGAAGACAGCTCTGTGAGTGCTCAAAAGAACATAATGAACTCAAGGGTAATCCTTCTAAAATCTCTAAGATCAGTGAAGTCACTTTTGAAAGAACTAAGTAACACAGCTACTTATGATTTTTTTTTTTCATTCTTTGATAAATAGTACAGCCATTGCAGAACTAGGGATGGGAATCTATCAGTAAAAATTTAATTTTGGCGGCTTTTCAAACTGGCCCTGGGTTTTGATTTAAGCAGTGTAAGAATCTAGTTGAACAGTGCTCCTCTCTTAATGCATTTTCTAGAATAAAAATTTTAAAAATAAGGATGGAGCATCTTTTGATAATCAGATTGGAGATATCATCAGCCTTTTCATAAAAATATTGTTCTTGATGATGTTTTGTTTTTTAGCTCTAAAATTATAATGTTAAATGCTCTAGTAAAGATTGTTTTATCTAATAAATGAAACTCCTGCTGTGAATTGAGACTAATGAAATCATTCTTTTTGTCACAGGTGAGCCTTGGACTTCATTTGGTGCCCTGAGAGACTATGGGTATCCTGAAAAATACTTGACTCAAGGAAGAGAACTTAGAAGATCAAGTTATAGCACAAATTCAGGGTTCTGATAGAAACTGAGATGTTGGTGGCAATGAACATTATTTCAGAAATTAATAACTTCCAATATTAAAAATGGTAAGCTGTTTGGGAGAAGGGAAAATGTCTAGAGGAGATGCTGAACTTTGCCAATTGTTGAACAGAACTGAACATAAAAATACAGTTTCAATAAAGTTGTTCCTCAGACTGGTTTTGATTGAATACTTTACTGAATCAAAGGTTTGCTTCAAAGACTTGGTTTAAATGGTGTTGTGCTGTTAGTGACCAAAGGTAGAGGTGAGTATTTCAAATAATTAATAATTTATTCTTATTAATGTGTCTGTCAAGCTCAGCTATTTATTCTTTTTGCAAGATTCTGCATTTTGAAGTATTTAGAGACATTGCTTTTTCTAGTTAGCTGCTGGCAGTGGGCAGTGGTATTTATATGCTCTACTTTTAACTGTCTCTTTTACGTTACTTTTTGAGTTTTTCCTTTTCTCACAAAAGTTTTTTTTAATCTTTAATATCTTCATTAGCAATTTATGATTTGCTTCTACTCCTACCTCTTTTCTATTTCTTTTCATGCTATCCACTTTTCTTTCATAACAGATACTTCACATCTTTCTGGTGTTCAGACATCATCACCAAGTCTAGGTTAGTGACAGAAAATGCTACCAAGAGCAGGCCTCCAGTGCTGGTCTGAGAATGTCCATTGTGTTTCTCTGGTGAGGTTTGCTTTCCTAGGGCAGTAAGAACTTTGCAGTGTCAATTCAGTGCTGTGCAGCACAGTTTAGTTTTGCAACATCAATAAGGGCTTGTCCCCCTCAGTGTTTCTGGTTTTACTTCTAGTCAGTTCTGTGTGCTGCCTTAAATACCACATTTCCACTCCTGAGGATCAATTACAGACCTGTTTCAGGAGGACAGGTGTTACTAAGAATTCCTCAGGGTAACAGAACACAAATTGCTAACAAACAAATGGTGTTTTCTTATTGAATGAACAAATAAACATGTATTTCATGTGTGTACTTAAGTAATGCTATAATACAAATGCTACTACTAAACAAGTGTTCTTTCCAAATCTAGCCCTCTTGAAGTCACAGGTGGACAGGTGGGATAATCAAAGTTTCTACCTTAAATGACAGAATAAAGGTCTGATTAAATTCTTACTTATTTTTTAAGAATGGATAAAATATGCAAATGAACTTTACCAGTGCCCTTAAATTCAGATGACAAGCATGCTGCAAGCTTCTTAATATTTCCTTTTTTTTTTTTTTTTCAAATAGAACAGCAACTGAAAGTAATCAGCAAGGCTATTTACAAAATTTAGATAGTGACTTCTGTAGCTCCTAAGTAGCTTTGTAGTAATAACTGACCAGTATGTGTGAAAAGTTTCGTGTTCTATACTTTTTTTTTACTAAGGAGGCAAACTTCTTCCCTTCCTTGACAAAACACCTAACACCAGAAGTAATGCCAGCTCTTTTCATTTTGTTATTTTCCTTATACAGCACCAGGTTGTATAGTTAGATACTCTTTTTGAAGAATAGATATTAAACTACTGGCCTTCATAAAAATTCAGGTCTTGATTATAAATCACATGCTTGAGTTGGGGACTTAAATTTTGTTGTTTGGGTTTTGGGCAGGGTGGTGGTTTGGGTTTTCTTGATGGTTGAGGACTCATCTTTTCCATTGCTAGAATTCCAAAAAAGTCCTTCAGTGCTTCATTTGGACTCTCTACCCTATCCTAAGAACTCCTGTTCTCTAAAATGAGAGAAAATAGAAGCAGCTGATTTAAAACACTTGTATGCATGACCAAGCACTGAAATTCTCTAGTCAAACACAGCAGCTGGAAGGGTTTATGGATGGTTTCAGATTAATTATATTTTTCAGTTAACACCTTTAAACTGGCTGTTCAGCTGCCTTTGTTGTGTAAATTGGACTGGATATGTACCTTTTTCATTTAGACCTACAGAAACCCCATTCAGCAAGATGTGTACACGATATTCTACATGTGGTGCTGAAATATAAGGTCTATTTATATCTTATCTCCTTGGGGTGTTTGTTTGGGGGACTTTTTTGCCTGGAGATGCAAGGTTAGCAAAACTAATTTGTCTTCAGGGAGAGGTTACCAAGCAGAGATATTTTGCCTCTGTGCTGACAGAGATCAGCTCCATGCTTGGTTTTGAGGTCAATCAGTAGAGTGACTTCTTTTTTAGTCAGCAGTTTCAGCTGCACCAATATGAGCCTATTGAGGTTATGGTGCCAGAACTTTATTTAGCCAGACAAGGTGACCAGCTCTGTAGAGATGAACCAAAGTGGTGGATGGGCATGAGTACAGGGATCACCTTTGAAAACTGTTATCCAGTCACACCATGCAGAAGTTTCACCAGATCTTTGCATTCTGGGAAAAAAAAATGAATATTTTTTATCCCCAGTACTGACTACAGGTCTCATTTTATGTTTCTGTTTTCCAGAATGACTGATGAACAGTTTTCAACTCCTTAGTCTAACTTGATTTTTAAGGACACATTCATCTCCCTGTCTGTATTTAGGAGACAAAAGTCTTTTCATTTTCACAGGTAAAAGAATCCAATATAGTTAGGGTGGGATATTTTTGTTAGGAATGTTTTGAAAATAAGGGAGATGCATATTGTGAAGAATCAAAGTTTGCATAAATGCAAATGAATAATTTACTTCAGTTGCCTTTTTTGTCTCATTTTGGATGAAGAATTAATGGTCTCTAAATAAAAGAGTTTGTATATTTTACATTAGTATGCTCTGTCTTAATTACAGTAATTATTTACATTAACGATGTCTCCAGATTATCTCTGACAGTGTAATGCTGAGGTCTGCCTTCTGTAGTTTGAGTATTACAGTGTTCCACAGCTAACATACAGGTTCACATAATTTTAATATACTTTTTAAAACCTAGATTCTTCCCCACATTCCCATTATTCCATGTTGCATCTCTGAACCTTCCCTGAATCTGTCTCTGCGTTAATTCTCAGAACACAGGGTTGAATGGGACCTTTGCAGTTAACAAATACAGCTTTCAGATGTTGTAGGTGTTCATAGAAATCCTGTTGGAATCACCTCTTTCCTTACTCCAGCTGAAGAAGAGTGTTGATACACTGCAAGGTGGCTCAGTGAGGTTGTAGATGCTGCATTCCTTGAAGTGTTCAAGGACGGGTTGGATGATGCTTTGAGCAACCTGGTGTAGTGGAAAGTGTCCCTGCCCATAGCAGGGGCATGGAACTAGATGATCCTTAAGGTCCCTTCCAACCCTTTCTATGATTCTCATTACCTAAACCTCTCAGTTTATAAGCTTTTCCTGTTGTACCAATACTACATAGCATTACTTAGCACCTCTATTCCTGTAATGAGAATAAAAGTATCACCTCTTGTCTGTTGTTTTGCTAGTCAAAGAAATGTTGATATCCAATGCCTTTAGTCTTTCTACAAAATAACCTTTCCCCTTTGCTATAAACCACCACCTCCAGAGGATGCCCAGTCTCTGGATGTAAGTTCCCTAAAGGTGAAATCCTGATTTTACTGAAATCAATAGCAAATCTTTTACCAAGGTCAGTGCTTGTCTTGCTTCACTTTTTAAGTCTGCAATGCTTGCCAGTGAGTAAGGAGACTGCCATACTTGCTCTGTAGCCTTAAACCCAAAGTGTGGTAAGCAGAGAAATCTTCCATAACTCTGGAGTTGGAATAGGGTTTTTGTTGGATCACTGATAGTGTTGTAATAAAGCTGAATACAGGTAAGAATCATAAGTGCCTGACCTATATGTCTTGAGGCAGGTGCATTGTAGGAAGCCACTGTCAATTTCATGTATAGTAGGTATGTAAGCTATTAAGTCTGAAAATTGATGCTTCAAGAACACACTTGGGAATAAAGAAAACACAAGAGACCACCAATGATTACAACTGCAATGCTGTCCCTTTGTAAGGAATTGTTACGTAGGTCAATGGCAGTTGTAGTAGAGTTGTCCTGGTCAGATCACACAAGTATGTTCCTGATATATTTGTTCTCTTCTACTTTCTAGGAACTCATTCTTTATTTCATTCATTGATCAGAGTAAATTGGGGGTTTGTTGCTTTAGCCTCACTGTACAGATGGGTGATTCTGTTGTGAATTCCATCATCATATATATGCATGATGTTCCTTTAGAAGTTTCTCAATCTGGCTGTCTGTGATCACTAATTTTTCAGTTCTCCTTTGTTGGTTGGTTTCTTTTTCCCCTTATCTGAAGAACTGTACTGTTGAGAATCTCTGCAGTGCTTATAAACCCCTCATATTCTCTGTTCCCGATGAGGTAACACATTCCAACTCCTGTCGCTAAGGATTTTCATAGCACTGGCTGTGTCTTTTCTTGGGTATGTATAGAACCATGTTTATATTAAAGCATATGTAAATCCTACTGGTTTTTTACCATGTTGCAGAAGTTAGTCAAACCAACAGTTGCTTAATTTTGTGTAGTTTGGGTTCATGAATTTACAGGTACATCCAGAAACATTTCCTCTAATTTGGTGGGTTTTGCAGACAGGACCTTTTCATTTAACCTTTTTTTTTCCTGATACAGCATCTGCTGGCACATTGTAACTCATACTTTTCTGTATTGCTTGTGGATATACACACTCCAGAAATTACAGTCTCTCATGTGCAGGAGAACAATATTCACCATTCCTAAGGGAAGGGAAGTAATCTTTCCCTTTCCTCGACCTAGACACAGGTGTTGGCTTTAGTTCTTAGGATAAATTAGAAGAATTTCAGTGGGTTTGTAATTCATGATTATTGAGACAGCTTCCACAGGAATTTTTGTATTGGTGAGTATCATGTACACATAATCTTCATTGGCCAAGCTCGTTCTAACTGTTCTGGATGCAAACTTTCAGGACTACAGAGTTAACAAAGTAATCCTCATCAAGCTCAGTAAAAGAGCTTTTCATCTCTGTGTACTGGTAAGTATGAGGGAGACAGCAATTTGTGTCTTAGCATATATTAAATATTTGATATAGAGCTCAAAATGTAGTAATATTTTCTTGCTCTTGCAGCAAAAGTTTTTGAACAATTTTTTTGCAAATGGACTTTTTGTGTTTTCACTCACAAACACTGTTTTTTGCAGCTCTTCTGATTCCTTTTTCTCTTGCCCATCCAGTGCATCCCACTACTGCAGTGCCTGATAATATTGTCAGCTGGGAACATTTTGTTGGTTGGTGGAAAACTGCCTTCATTTTCTTAATTTTTTATGGCATCATACTTGGCTCATTTGTAGGCAATCTCCAAAAATATTTTGTATTTACCTAACATACCCACTTTTGTTCAATTTCTTCTGCATGGTCCTATGAATGTCGTGCTCCTCTCATCATACATTTGCACTTTTTCCTTGGATGATCCATACCCATTGGATGTTATGCTGAGGATGGCACGAAGATGACCACTCCTGTATTGAAGAACAACTTTGCACTAGGCTTGCTAAATTGTTTGCTGCTGAATCTTTTGTTTAGTTTTCCTTTGGTCTTTTTTCCCCCCTACATTTTTCCACTGAGTGTAGATGTCAGGTTTTTTTCTGAAAAGCTCTTGTTTTAGAATTGTTATTGACTCAGGTCTCTCCCTTATGGGCTCCTTTACACATTCTGTCAAAACTGGTATTTATACACTCTGTAAAAATAGAATTCTGAGATGCTGCACTATTCTTAGGGGCATTAGGAATACTAGCATTTTAAATGAAGTGCTGCTTTTGTAATTATTCCTGGTAAGAATTTCTAATGCAGAATTTGTGACAATGTAGGGGAGATGACACAGTTGTGCAAAGCTTGCACTTGTACCTTGTTAATGCTGCTTGCAGCTGCTGTTATCTGCAACATGACCTAAAGATGTGGCTGAATCTGACAAACGTGGACATGCAGAAGTATGAATGGAAAAAAATGAGGTGTACAAGATAAGTTTAAGCACCTAGTGGGCGTAGAATTTGCAATCTGCTTGTTATTGGTGCGTGTTTTGTACTGGGATATCCCATCTGTCACAAGAGTGATGCATCTTTTCATTGCAAGCTTTTTTCATTGCTAGTGGGTGTGCAAATGCAATATGTGATCAAATACTTTTTATAGAAATACAAAATGTTGACTTTTTAGTACACTGGAAATAAGGCACTGTCTAATGATCATCTATAAAGTAAAATTATTTTGTGTCTTCTATATTCAGAAACTCTGAACCTGTATTGAGGTAAGAAAAGAGTCATATGAGTTGACAAATTAGGAATCCAGTGTAACTGGAAAAAATAGATTAGTATGTCAGCTATAGCAGGGCACTCCTTAGTCTGTAATCTTGAATCCAACCTTCCTCTCACAGGTGTAGTTATGGAGTTGGCTATTAGAAGTAAGGTATTACTCTCTGCATGTGTACCTGTATGACTGCTTGAGGCTGGAGTCTCTTTGTCTTAACAGAGACTGCTGTCAGGATTAAAAGCCCCACCCCACAGCCAGTAATTACAGCTGCAGTAATTACAGTGCTTGTGCTGAACAGAAAGGGCCTCACTAAAAACTTTCATTCATTCAAGGTGATTTTAGTCCACAGGCTCTCATTCAGCCAGCAGCCTCAAAACAGTGCTGTTCTTTCTTGCTTGCTTTAATTTCTCTTGCTTCTGGAAAATAAATTGGACCTCTCAGAGTCCAGAATATTTCAGGATGAGTTTTTTGCTGTTAGTATCATTTGATTAGTTGATAGGTATTGATATAGTTGGTAAGTACCCTGATTTATTTGCCCTGAACTTAATTATTCAAGTTAGTTTTTGGTTTCAACTTGGAATTCTTCTCGGCCACCATGCAGAGCAGTACATCTGCTCAAGGATACCTCTGCACCATCTGTGGAGTGGATGTGCATGGAGCTAGATGCCATCATAAACCTAACTGTTACAAACAGGCTTTCCAGAAGGGTCTTGTGTTCATGACATCTTGCCTCCACCAGGTTTCTGTTCATCTTGGATTGTACTGTTAAGGGAATGCATTTGATTCAGTTCTTGTACCTGATCATTATTTGATGGAAAATGAAACATTTTGTTGCTCATAACTAAAACAAAACAGCATGTTATCCATCATGCCCTGAAGTTCTATATAATACATACAAGTAGGCATAGTTAATTTTTTCTTTTCTTCCTGCCCTTTATTTCTCTGGAGTGTTAAGCAGCTTTAGGTTGTTTTTTGAGCTCTTCAATAACAAGTGGCAGCAGTGTCTCCAATGCTGTTATTTTTGCTCCTTTGGAAAAGCAGACTTAAAAAAATCTTCTATTGAAGTTCTAATGAAAGGGCATCAGTTGCCCTTTTCCTTACTGTCTTCCAGAACCATCTTCCCAGTCCTCTGTAGACTTCATTGACTCCACATCCATACTTAGAGTTGAGATGTGACCTTTATCTTTCAATCTGTGCCCATATGTTGAATACTAAATTTCTGAGCACTTGTGTACGTGTGACCCCTGTCTTGTTCTCCCTGAGGTTTTTCCCTTTAGGACTGTCCTTCTTTTTGTCCTTCTATCTTTCATGAACATTTTTCTGTATTTGTTCCCTTCCAAAGCTTATAATTCATTACTTTTCATTTGATCCTCTCATAGATCTTGCTTTATAGCATGATTTTCAGGCTCTCAGTGTAGAAAATAAAACTCCATTGGCTTCTATTGCCTTTTTCAGTCCTCAGACAGTTTTTTTTTTCCTACACACGTTTTCTATATCAAACCCTGTTCAATTTTGAACTGTGACTATGTTTAGGAAACGATGACTTTAAAAATTACTCTTTATCACTTCATATATTCTGCATCCCTATCTAATCCCTTCAGTTTACAAATCATGGTGAAACGCCAGGAATGTTCAGCTATGAAGTCTTTTCTACATCTACAGACAGGCTTGATAGCATTCCAGTTAATGTCTACTACTACTAGTATCTGGAGGAAACTACAGCAACAATGCAATTTCAGTCAAAATAATTCCAAAAGAGGAATTTTTTAGTAAGTCAGGGGAAAAATTGAACAATCTGAAATGTAGCATTTAGGATTTACTGACAAATGTTTGCTGAATCTTGCTGTTCAACTTTTTGTTTGGATTATGGCCATTGGACAATACAGTCTGCTTGAAGTTAAGCTGTTTAAACCAGTACCTCATGCTTTGTTAATTGTCCAGACAGATGGCTTATTTTAGTGAATCAGCATTGCTTTCAAAATTTCATGGTGTACTGGCACTGTTCAGAGAGGAGGGGGTATGGAGAAAGGAATTAATAGGAATTTTGAAATTAATCTCAGTGAAGTGAAGAAAATGGTAGAATAATTTTGAACCTGAAATTCCCAAGAACCTGAAATTCCCATTTGCTAGTTTTGGGTATCCAGGAAAAAAAATGCATGTTTTTTCTGTCACTAGTGACTTTTACTGTTATAGTTAACAATTGCTTGGGTCTAAACTGATTTCCCTGATGACACTGTAAAGCCCTTCAAACAGTAATAGCATATGCATTGTGCAAACCATTGACACCAGACAAAAGTGACAGAAGTATGTAATGAAATAATAAGAGTAAGATCTAAGTATGGAAAAAAATATTCCAATCACATGATTTTTTTTTTCAGAATTCTAGGATTAGAAAATCTGGACTCAGCAATAGTTGAAAGTAGTGACTCTCATTTAAGGTCCTGTGTATTCCCTATCCAAGCCTAATTGGACTTTGCCTTTGGCTCTGGAACTGAAGATGCCACCAATGCCAAAATATCTTACAGATCCTTAGTTTCAGAGCCTCTGAAGTTCTGTAAGATTCTGTTATACCTTTTCAATGAGACTTGAACAGTGTAAAAAATTAGTCTGGAACAAGAAAGATACTAGATCACATGCTGATTTAAGATAAACAGGCAGTTATGTGTAGGAAAGTCATAGGCAGAGTTAGTCATGTATTTGAAGAAGAAAAAGGACTATGACATAATTCCCTTCTATACAAACTGAAGTAGGAAGATGACTTTATGATCAATTTTTTTCAAATTGAAGTAATGCTCAGCATAGCTTGGGAAGCATTTTCCAGGGAAATTAAATACCATCTGGAATTGACATCAGTCTGTTTTATTTGGACCCATACTGTTTATATGTTTGTTGACATTTTTATGAGGCATGTGCAATTCTAAGTAATTTCTTATCAGCTGAGAATGAATTTCCTTCTTACTTCACAGCTGTCTGTCTCCTGTTACATCTACTGTGGTAATATTATAAAAGCCCAGTTTCTAAGCCATTTTTGGTCTTCACTGTTTGGGTGATAGTAGCTTGTATGTAGCATTATAGTTCTGCTACTGAATCTACTTGTTCCAATATTTTGTTAGGTTCTCATGAACATTTCCCAGCTTCACTCTTTGTCCCAGTATGCCAAAGATTCTTTATCCTAAATAACTGCAGAAGGTCTCATCTTCCAAAGCACCTCTGTGCCCTAAAGAAGCCTTGTACCAGACAGTAACTGCAGCTTTTCTTCCAGCTTGGTTTTTCACAGAAAGAACATATAGTTAATGCATTTAATTTCTTTTACTACATCTCCAATTTTATCTGATCCATCTACTTTCTGTCACTTGCTTTCTTCAGGGTCTCCTCATATTCTCTCTGAATTTGTATCATATCTTTAGCTATTGCATGGATGCCTGTAATGTTCCTGAAGGTCTCTTTTTTGTAAATATCTATTTTCTTTTTTTGGAACAATTAATTCCTTTGCATCACCTAATTGATCATTTGATCTTAAATGTTGCTTATGTGTATAGAGTCTTCTTAATAACTGTGTTAGGATCTTCAAGATCAATACAAATTGTAGTTGGGAGGGTGCCTTAGGGCTGTGCTATTAACCTTTGTCATGACAAATTCACACTAATTATACAGTTCTTGCATTTCTAGGTGTATTTTTTAATCTACTGGCCAGTTTTCCTAAAACTTCTATATATTTTAAAGGAGCATATGCATCATGACAAATATACAATACTCAGGAATGCCCACAGTGTCTCAAAGAATTTCAGATGCTGCATAAGATTTGAGTGATGGATGCATGTTCTGACAATGCCTAGTTTAGAATATTTAGGCATAGCAAAAAGGAAACTTTCCAACTTCAGTGATGCTGTAAAAGTTTTTGAGAGAAAGTATTAAGAACTATCCTTATTCTGGACTGTTGCTTCCATTAAGGTCATCTTGCCTTGGGCTTTTTTGGATCCTTTTACTTCTTAAAGCACAGTGTCAGTCTGTCTTACCCAAGTGAGACTTATTATCTGTAAAGTGAGTATCCATAATAATGCAGGATGTTGACTTCAGTCACTTTAAAAAGCTTGAGAACCTCTAAATACTGTGAAGTATACTAAATTTCTCTGAATCCCAATCTTATATGCCATTTATTCCATAGAACTTTAGAGCTGAGGCAGAGATTTGTGAATTTTTGTTTGGGATAAATCACCTCTTCTGAATATGGCAAGTGGTGATTTTATTTCCCACGTTTGTGACCCATAACTTCAAAACTTGTGACTTTATATACAGTCAGTTATGCAGACTGTTGTCCTGTGCCAGGCCAGGAGTTAGACTTGATCCTTGTGGGTCCCTTCCAACACACTAGATTCTGTGATTCTGTGATATATCACTGCACATACCAATTTCTGATTTTCAAGTTTTGTACTCTCCTTACTCTTTTGTTAGTGTTCTATCAATCAATATGCAAATCAGTCTTGATCTTCTCATACATTTTTAAACAATTTTTGTGCAGTTTGCAAAATTCTGTAAATGTACCTTGCATGATGCATGAATAACTTTGAAACACTTGAGGTTTTTCTCCAAATATCCTTTATTATAAGTTCCTTTTGCTTACAAAAGTGTTTTACTCAGTGAATATGTCCAATACACCTTCAAAAATTAAATTAGGTATGTAATTAGATGTTTTTTCATAGTCATGTACTGACACAATTTCCTACTTAAGTTGCAAAGCTATTTTTGGGTAAGGTGATAGAATGAAGATAAACATTAGGGGATGTTTGCTTTAATTTTTTTCCTGGGATTATTCCAAAATGTATGATTTTGAGAGGCATCAGTTAGATGGCAAAGCTAGGGAAGAGAGAGCAAGAGACTGATCCAGCTGATCCTTAGTTCAGCTACAGCATAGTCTTTTCAGTACAACTGTAACTGAACATTTATTACTGGATTACAAGTATTGGATACGATGACCTCCCTCTAAAACTTCTTAATTTCCAGCATTTTCATATAATACTGTTTAAAACTCCTATGTCCATTTGTCTCTTCTGATCTAGGTACATCATGAAGATCGTTCAGTAGTGATACAAGTTCCACAGGTCATGTGAATTCTTTTAGCTTTGTCAGTCCTTTTAGCCATGCTGTCTAATTGACTTTTCTGCCTCATATTGCCTGAACTTTTAGACATTTTCACTCAAATGACAATTCAAGTAAGGTCTAATATATCCCAGAATATATTTTCTGTCACTTTTTGCCATCGGTACCTGAAGCTTGTGATATTCTTCACAGAGCTGGCCCCAAGATCTTCATTTTACCAGGTGGAGTGTCATCTCTTCCACCACACTTCCATAGCTTTCCATACTATTGAAATCAGAAACTTCACAGAAGATACTGTACTCTGCCAAAAGCAGTAGATGGGCTTGAGTTGCATATCTCTCCTTGCTAGATTGCTCCTATCAACAAAGTTACCATTGTTTTAAAGGATTTGTCCAAAAAAACCACTCTTCTGTACTTGCTGGAAAACCTACGGTGCTGCTTTTACAGGTGGTTCTGTCTGTTTTCTCTTAAGACCAGCATGTCTGATGATCACATTCAGAAGACTACAGGACATCTGTGAATGGATTTACAGTAAATTTTACAGGTCTCCTTTAGCTTGTGAATTTTTAAACTTCTAATAAAATTGTCCTTGTAAACAAGGTGAAATACCAGTCAATGGTGACTATGCATGTGTGAAAATTCTACTGACAGCCATAAAGTAGTCATCAAATAAAGGCTTGGCATAGCTTTAAAATCACTAAAAGAAAAGCTAATACTGTTTGCTACTATAGCTATGGTCTTTGCCTCTCAAATTACAGACTTCAGAACTTTCTAGAAAGTTTGTTCTGCTGACTCTGATGTTTATCACATTGATGTTAATTCTAAGGGCTAATGAGTGACTTTGACTTAGAAGTATTATCATCAGGGAATTAACAAGCTTTTTACATTATAACATTAGTGTGGCACTAGCAGCCAAATGTTCTCTTACGAAAGCTAAGTTAATCAGAGAAGACTCCTGAAAAATCTTGTCCCTGAAGAAAATAAGTAGCAAAATTGAGGTCACAGACTAAACCACAAATCAAGCCACTAGCATGGCTCAAAGATTTCTTAGCACAGCTGTAAACTGTAAACAGAAATTTTCTAAAAAGCATTCCAGTGGTCCCTCTGTTTATAATGCAGTGATTAAAAATTGAAACTATCATGACTAGTTTAAGGGGAAAGCACAAATGTGGAAACAGTCTTGTTTTCATTTCTACAAGTCTTATCTACCAAATTCGTAAAAGTATTTTCTGAACCATGGGAAAAAGATGAAAGAGACTTGTGTTTATGACAACAGAAATTAAATTACATAGCAATAGGAATAATATTACCAATTTCATGCTTTTATCTATCCTACTCATCATGGATTGAGCTGCTATGTAGTAAACATTGTAAAAACACCAAAAAAAGAGTTCTCTCTTAAAAGGGTTACAATTAAGCTGTTATGAACTTGGTTTGTCCAACTGTTTATTATTTGAAGTCTGATCAAAGCAGTATTCCAGAATTCTCTGCTGATTGTTCATTCCAGATGTGTGTCAGAGCTGTAACTTGTATTACAGTTGGGCAAAATATTTGGCAGACTGAAAGACTGGTGTTTATATACTGTATATATCATCTACTAAGGGAAATATATCCCTATTATGTGGTATCTCTTGTATTGCTCAGAGCAACACCCCTTACAATAATAATTTCATTTCTAATTAACATCTGCACATAGCTTTGGCTGCACATTTTCTGCCCTCTCTGTATGTGAGAATACACCTACTGATATATTTATCTTCAAACCCAATTTCAGATGAACTGAGTATCTCAAACTGTTCTTTTCAATTCAGTGTCATATTTCATCTATTGAATGAAAATCCAGAGCCATCTGCTCCCTTGAATTCAGCTATGTGGATCTTTTACCTTGAACTGGGATTCTCACAGTGGATTTTAATAGCTATGTTATTGCTCACATTTTGTTGTGTGAAAGTAGGGTGTCTGTGCCACTACAGAGTTTGATAGTTTTCTCCTTAATCTGCTTTAAATCAAAAAAACCACATCCTTAATTCCTGTTAGTGTCCTCAGCTTTAGGTACTGGAAATTTGCTCTAAGGTCTCCCCAGACCCTTCTCTTCTCCAGGCTGAACAGCTCCAGCTCTTTCAGTCTGACTGCTTAGGAGAGGGCTCCAGTCCTCTGATCAGCTTTGTGACCCTCCTTTGGACCTGCTCCAGCAGGTCCACATTGTTCTTGTGCTGGGGCTCCCAGAGCTGGATGCAGCAGTCCAGGTGGGGTGTCCCCAGAGCAGAGTAGAGGGACAGAATCCTTTCCCTTGCCCTGCTGGCCACGCTGCTCTGGATGCACAAAGCCGGGACACGTTCAGCTTTTTGGGCTGCAATTGTTCATTTCTGGGTCATGTTGGGCATTCTGTCAACCAACACCCAGTCAAAGGTACTGACACACCAAGACTGCAGTTCAGAAAAACTGAGAGGGAGAAAGCCAGTACCAGCTTCTCTACCTCAACTCTGGAGCAGAGAAAACAGCAGGAGAGTTTGGCTCACAGGAGCATTCTAGCATTCTTGAGATAAAACTTCCCAGCTGAAGAGTGTACAGTCTACATTCCTCCTGTACTGCTATGGGCAAGCACAGAGTTGTGAAGATCTGTAACTCTTAGCAATTTTCCTTTGCTCTCCTTGAGCTAAAAGATTTTTTGTGTATTGGGAGCTACTGACTGGGAAATATTTCATTCTATCCTCTTCAGAAAAACCTGGATGGGTAGGCAAGGCTTTATAGTTTGCTGTAAGGACTTTAGAAATTCCTTTCCTGCTGTCTTTCAAATATAGTCACCTCACAGAGGACTTCACATGAAGTATGGTGGGTTTTTTTCACATGACCATTTTTGTACAAGTGAAGAAGGTGGAAGGTGGTCACTGATGGATTGTTGTGATTTGGTTTTTTTGGGTTTTTTTAGACAGCATTCTTTTTCAGGGCAGTTCCATTTAAACACATAAACATCTTAAGGATATGAATGCTCCAGTCAAATAATGCTTATCCCTGAAGCTAACATGTTGAAATGCTTTTGCAGTGCTTAGCTGTGTATGTCACTACTGAAGTGTCTGGAACTGAAAGCCATTATGAAGATTTTTTTGTTTTGTTTTTCTTTTTTTCTTTCTTGTCTAAACTGAGTTTAAGATTCAGATGTAAACAAACAGAATGCTGACACTAAATTTGCAACAAGTCCCAAGAATACTTCAGTTACTTCAGATAGTTCTGTCTTCATCTTATTGCAACACCTCCACAAAAGCAGATCATGATTGATGTATTAAACATCTAGGGGAGAAAAAACAGCTTCAGTGCCAGTTATACTTGAGAAGAAGAAGCAAAAGTATTTTGTTTCTATCCAGATACTCAAGGCACTTTCTGCTCAAATTACTTGACTCTTCTTCTGGTAAACAAAGTATTCAAAATGAAGTTCCTAAGACATGTTTTCTAGCAATATAATTGAAAAATGTCTTATGTCACTGTATCTATGCCTCCTATGCCCATGCTCCAGTCACTCAAATACATGGATTTATCTAAAATCAAAATTTATTCCAACACACTGCATTCCCCTTTGGCTTATCCTTAGCTGCTTGAATTGTCACAAAAGTCATATTAATAAAGGCAGCTGCTTTTCATCCAAATAAAATTTTTGCTGCTGTTTTTTGAGTACTGACAGGCCAAAACTGTGCACATCAATTGCAAGAAATTTCAGCTACATTTTATGGGGTGTATATGTTTTTGTCGTTTTCAAGTTAATTCCTAGGTGGTTTTACATTTTACCCCATCTTTCAGTATTTTTTATATGAAAACTCTTATGAATGTTATGAAGTAGCCAGGGTTTTTTCTATTTTCTAAAGGCAAATGGATGGTTTGCAAATGACAAATTTGACCATTTCCAGCAAGAAAATAAGCTGACTGCTTTGTGTCAGTGATTCCTTTCCCTAATCACATCTTTTAAGCTAAATGGCACTTTTTGCAGTTTTTTTTCTCTCCCAAAATTTCAAAGAGAGTGACTGTTGTAAGGGAACATCATTTCTCTTTAGAAACGAGATGAGGCTGCTACCTCATGGACTGTCAAGCCAAATCTGCCTGATGTATATGCTTTGTGAATAATATCATTAACAACTGCATGAAGCAGAAAGTCTCTTTAGACTCCATCTGCATTGTAGTTATCCAGAATGGAAAAATGTCTTGCAGCAGTATTTTCAACAGTTTAGAAATGATATAGCCACAGTGATTGCTGTCTGATTTCTGCCTGGCAGATAGCAGTGGCTGAAAAATGATGTATGACATTACAACGGCTTTTGAATACTGAATGCAATGTATAAATATGACCTTAAAAAGAAAATTTAAGATGTTTGGATACTTACTCTCTCTCTATTTATATATATATATATTTTTA
>VZRX01020073.1:152110-264877 GCA_013398075.1 Notiomystis cincta
TATTTTTACACTTTTGTTCGTAGTTGGAAATTTTGATTTGTTCCACTCTATCTCTCTTCAACCATTTAGCCTTTAGGGAATTCAGAAAGCAGCATTAATAGCTCCCCAAATACTGGATATGTCAAATTCTATAGGGATGAGAGAAAACAGCTGTTGGAAAAAATTCAAGGAGTCAGTCTGCCTCTTGTCCTACCTAATACAGGATCAGCTCTACTAACATGACCCCGAAAAAGGATCTCCTTGGTCAATTAATTACTGCATTTCAGAATCTTCCTGCTTGATTCTGTGCTGTAATGTGATGGAGTGAAAACTGTGTTTACATCTCTACATACAGGAACTACTTTCTCATTCTTTTCTGAGTTCTTTCTCTTCCTGCTTCTAATGACATGTGAAATTGATGAAGAGAACTCAAAAGTATCACCAGCAATCTGTGAGGAGCCTATCTTTGTCACATGTCTGTGAGGCATACAGAGATGAAAAACACATAATCATTTTTCCAATAACATAATATGAGAAATATTCAATTTCCCTTCATCCTTCACTCAAGACTTTATGAAGAAAATTCTCAAAAGATTTTGACCAATTAGAAATCTACATTGGGTCCTGTAAATCATCTTATTGAAGTTTATGGCAAAAAATATTTGCATGCGTTGAAGTGGTTAAAGATTTTGAAGGCAAAATCTTTAATTTTAAATTGTATTATGTTTTTATGCTTCAAGATAGATTATAATTTTGTGAAAAAGAAATAAATACTTTTAATAGTATTACCTTTTTTAAAATTAAAAAACAAGGGTTTTTTTCTATAGCTTGAAAGCAGCAAGGTATGGCTTAACAATGAAGTTTCCATACTTGTGTGCTGAAAACAATCTTTATCTTCTTGCTGAAGCTTCGTTTGTTTTTTTCTTCCCTGAAAGTTGTTTCCAGCACCCTACTGGCGTTAATGATCCATTACTCTTTCAGAATTCTCAGAACCTAATTATGAAAGCTTGGTAAGTTTGATATGTTGCCAAATTCCCTTTCAGATTGTTTCCTTTTTCCTGGTTTAGTCGTGTCGAATTTATTCAGTCTTCGTAATCATGTCCAAGAAAAGCACCTTGTTCTGTTGATATTTGAGTAATGATAAGAGGATCCAGCCTTGGATTATACACAAGTCACTGTCTAGAACAGCTCAGTGTGCTTTTTGCAGGCAACATCTAAAAAAATTACAGAAAAAGAAGGGAAAAAATATTTTTGGTTGCTTTTCATTCTGCTGAGGATAGAAAGGGTAAATGTTGTTTCTTCTCTTGTTGATTTCTGTGAGATTTAATCTGTTTTGTGCATAAAGTAAACCAATTAATATCTCTAGAAGCAAAACTTTCTTTTCTACCTAACAAGTACTACATAGCTTTTTACTGATTATAGGCTTGAAAAAAGTCTTCCAACCTTTTCACATGTCTTGCCACCTTTCTTACATAAAGCCCTCATTTTGCCAGCCATGATTTAATGACAGTTCTTTTGGAAGAAAAACTGTATAACAGTTCCTTGGTAGATATTTCTAATATTATTTAATCTTGTTTCCATCTTCTGAAATCTAATTTCAGGTATTCTCTTTTGAAAACGTTTTCCATCAAATTATGAAATAATAACTCTATATCTAATTGAATCTGAATTTATTTCAAAGACAATATTAAGATGATGAAGTAAATGTTGGTTGACCCTTCATATTTGGAAGAGTGAATGGCAATATTAGAACAATCATAAATTGTGCAGCAAGGCATGATACTGGTGTAAAACTTCAGATGCTTGAATTTGACTAACACATCAATCATTAGTAGAGAAACTGAACCCCTGCAGTTCAACCCCTAAGTCAAATTGTTCCTTTTGATTTATTTTTTGGGGGGTATTTTCCTGAAGTCTTAACCTTAATCATCTTCTGCTTTACAGTCAGTGGACAGCTCAGCCCATTATCTTTGCACCATTCAGCCTGTCAGAATTCATTAGCATGCCATCTACAGAGAATTCCCTCTGCAACCAACTGTTTGTTAATTCATCTACAGCAAACTCTGAGGAATTTTGCTAAAGAGCCATTTTAGGCAAAATATTTGATTTATACTTCCTTTGGCACTATTTAGCCAAAGGTTCAACAAATGTCAAATTTTTACAGCTCGCTAATACTTGGTATGATTTTTTTCTTCTGGAGATTTTGAAAGTAAAGTATTTTTTTAGCAATGATTCTGGCAGTGGGTAGATCCATAAAAATCGTGCAATATTGTTGCATCAAGCTGTTTGGAACTTTTTTCCCCTGTAGGGAATTTATCTTCAATTAAGTGCGCTAATAATAATAAGTTGCAGAATCTTTCAATCTGGAAGTTCCATAAAGAGACATTAATTACTTGATATACCTAAAGCATATTTTTTTGAGACTGCTAGGGGCTGTTGAAACTTTCCTCTTTTGGAATGCAATTTCTTCATTTTTGTTAAGCCTAACATACTTTTGTAAGAATGTTTCCATGAGGATGACCAGCATCTTCTTTAACTGAACTGAGCTATTTAATTTCATTCTTATATTGGAATGCCAAATACTTTAAACATAATGGACTTCAGTATTGTATTTATGTTTATAAATAAAATTCCTATAAAATTTTTTCACCTTTTCTTATTGCCTTCATAGGAGTGTCAAAATAAAACCAGGTGTCAAATGCAGGAATTCTTTCTCCTCTATGAATATTTTCTGGGCTAAAAGTGCCTGGACAATTTCCTGAACAGGAGATGTACTATATTGTGTCAAAGAACTAGACACCAAAATGTCTACAGATTAAATTACCAACCAAATTTGCTGTAGAGTAGCAATCAAAGTACCTCAATTAGGAGTACAGTTTCAGAGACATCTATAAAATCAATGGAAATGCCTCAAGAAAGCTGGTCAGCTGAATTCCCCATCAAGCTTTTTCACAAAGTCCCAAATCTTCCTAAGAGTGCCATGCAGAAGGTTGATAATGATGAGCAGTGCTATGAATTTTCTGAGAGCCGTCATTTTCTCATTAATCAAACATCTGGTTGCTGTTAGCTCCATTCCCCTAGTAACTATTTCTGGGTTTCAATTTGGTTACTGGGATAACTACTCATTCTTACAAACATACGGTGTGTCTGAATCACTGAGAGGAAGAGAGGGGCCTATTAATTATAACAGAGAAGGAACAGCGTGAGAGGTTTCATTGAAAGGTATGAAGTTTCATTTTTCTCAATAAATACACAGCAATATGGAAGATCATTATGAAGACACCAGAAGCCAAAACAATGAATGTATGTCTATGCAATTTGGAACAGAGGTGCAAAGTCACTAAGGAAAGAAAGACACAAATTCTTGCTTCTCTTTACCTTTTTTTTTTTAAAAAGACTTGATTAGAAAATAAAATAATTGAAGCTGTCATTCTTATTTTTTGCCACTGGAATTTGGGTCTGCAGGAGTTAGCTTGCTCTCTTTGACAGTCAGAAAATCTTTAGGAAAAAAAGCAATAAACCAACACAGAAATAAACAAAGGAACAAAAATCCAACCCCAAAAACTCAAACTCCAAGGGAAACAATGTTCAAAATCTACCACTAACACAATGGTAGTTACATAATGGAGAAGTTATGGAAACGTTGTTATCTGAGTGAAATTTTGTCCAAAGGCATAACTTTCACTAAAATAATGCCTGGAGAAAACAGACAAACTTCCAAATGTAGACTCCTCTAATGAGAGCTGAGAAAAAGCAGCAAAATCCAGATAAGTCCCATGTACACACAAAGGCTTTTATTTTAATATAATTGTACAATGAATTGTGAACTCTGTAGGAATGTGGACTCAGTGCAGAAAATTAGAACTATTCCATTGTTTAGTCTGATTTAATAATATTTACTGCTTGCTGGGTGCATTCAGAGAATGGACTCTCAGGCCCATGAGAAAATCTGGTCACTATAGTGACACTGGGAGTAGCAATGAATGTTCCCCAAAGCACCCCCCACACAGAGAGGAAAAGGCCACATGGAAACCTCTCCTGTCAGTCCCTGAAGCCTGTGCCTGCTGTTCTCTGCTGACTGTAAGACTCACATGTGGTGGGTGCAGGCAGCAGTCACCTTGAACTGCTCCTCTCGATTCCTTCAATCTGGCTGCTCTGGAAAGTGCCAGGATCAATCTATGGCCTCACTGCATTAAATATATAAAGGCTACAGAGGCAAGCTTGGATGGGGTAGATCAGCCTCTGAATGCAAGTCAGCAGATGCTGGCTATTCCCAGAAGCTGTAACTTTGTAGTGAAGATTGTATTGATACATGTGAAGTTTTAGAGCTTTTCCAAAAGTTAAAGATCCACATTACCAATACAAGTTCCAATCTACATCTGCCAGAATTGCTTTTAACTCATTACAATGATGTGACTTTAACTAACCTGAAATTTCTGAAGATACATCTTTTCCCTGCTTTCTTATTTTAGTAAGGAATTAAAAGCCCATTGTCATCAACAATAAAACTTTAGTAAAAATTTCAGTATGAGTTGGGTCTGATATTAATTCTTCATTAGAAAATAATTTCAAAATAATTAATTTGGTTAGACTTGTTCATATTAAAAAAAGGTATAGGATAAAAAATAATTTTTTAAATAAAAAAGTGCATTCAACTTGTTGTCATTTCCACTACTAGACACTAGAGGGGAAAAATGTTCCATGTTTTTAGACCATTAAGATGCAAACTAAGCTATAATGTATTCCATTTTATGCATCACTTCTCAGAATAAGAATGCAGAGTATAATACATTTGTTATAGATTTTCTAGTTGTAGCAGGAAATGATTAATTATACTGTATTCATATTGTTATTGATTCACTGAATTAGCACTCAGACATGGGGTTCATAACAGTATTTGTTACTAAATAGCTGGCATCAAGATGTGATACAGTTTGATTATTTAATCCTTACAGAGTATGAAAATCCATTAAAATACAATGTATTTTAATAACTTTGCCCAGGTGATGGTAGCTGGATCATTTAATTCCTACATATGGATAAGTTCTTGTGAACAGGTTCATTCACAGAAACTGCATTTTTTCTTTTCTTTGAAATATATTCTAATTGTCATGAGCACAAAGAATTCTTCTATGTTTGTGATTGTGTTTCTTAAAACAAGTCTGACAGGTTTTTTTTTTTCTTGAACTCCACACTCTCTATGTTCTGCTTTACCACAAAATAAAATTGGAATACTTAGAGCTTTGCAAAATCCAAATACTTTCAAATATTCATATCCAAATATATGTCAAAATACATTTTACTGGAAATCATCAGGAGATTTTTTAGAAAATTCAGTGATGTTTTGTCCTGGACAGGCACAGAAAGCAGAAATGTTGAACAGTGATGGGTAACAGGGAGAACAACAGATGTGTTCAAGTATGCCCCACAAACAAAGCCAAAACCCATCCTAACCCAAGTGCTGGAATATCTTTAGTAGTGTAGGGCATGTCCTGCCCAATGTATAGGAATACTCCATGTAGAGCAGAGATGAGTGTTGTTCTGTTTTCATATTGATAGATGCAAGAAGCAGAGTAAAAGGGAGGAAAGATAAATAGAAGTGTCAGCCAGGAGAATTACTCACTATAATTGGTTACCCCTTGTCTGAGTGCTACTGTACAGTGAGAAATGATGCTGTGCTAGTTCCACTAGGTGACAAAAGATGAATTGACAAGTAAAGAATAATATGAACTTCTATTTGGTACTCATTTGGTAGGTGAGAAGACAAGGCTGCAAGTACATTTGGGGGCCACGAAGGTAGGAAAAGGTGGTCATAACAAGCAAAAGACTGACACCTTTCTCCAAAATTATTTGGCTTGGTTTTTGTTTCTCAGGAGTCCCTAGATTTTTTATGAGATTATATTCTAAAGTGTAAATATATCTGAACATCAAGGAAAAGAGCTCTAAAACCAGATTGGTTGGTTTGGTCATTTGGAAGTAGATAATTTTATAGAGAGACAGCCAAATAAAGAATTTAGACAGGATTCCATACAGCTGATTTAAATAACTGGGAAGATTTAAGACTTTTATTTATTCTTTCACAAATGTAAATTTATAGAGATTTTTCTGAAAGTTCTCTTAGTAATTCTTCAAAATTAAGTGCCTCTCTCAAATGAAGGGCTTTATTTTTAATCAAAATGTGCAATTAATTAGATAAACCAAAGCAAGACATACTTAAAAGTAATACATCTATAATGATATATAAAAGGAAGCACTTCATATGTTTTGGACAGCTTCATTCACAATGTATAGCAAATGTGACTACTTAGCAAGGCTGAAACAATTTCCAGACAATGATTTCCAATGATCATTAGTTGGATTATCTGAACACATAACTATTGCTGAGGCAGTTATTAAATGTCATCTTCAGTTTTAAATAAGCTTAAATCACTCCTGCTAATATCTATGAGACTGATGTATGTTCAACAAGGGGAAAATATGTCTCTAATGAATGAGAGCTCTCACTGAGATTTCTGATTATGTTAAATAGTTTAATTTTCTACTATTCTATTACATTGTTTCCTAACATTATTAGTCAACAACTTCAAATGTATTATGAGTTATGATCAAGAAAATGCACCTAAAATAATATACTTTGTAACAGAGTCAGACTTCTGCCACAAACTAATTTGATATAAACTTAATCTTCTCTGATACTCCTAGAGGCCTTTATTTCAGCTACCTCCATTTTATTTCTTGTTCTATATTTATACTAGAGACAATTTGGCAACATGTACTTTTATAAAATACAATATATGTGTATGTAAGCATTTGATTTTTTATATGTATATAAAGACAAGATTTTTCTCCTGTAGTTGCCCAAGTATACATAGAAGTTTTTAAACAACCTGTAACCAGCCTACACAACCAGTTCTGTAGGACCAAAATGAAAGTCTACATTCTGCATTTTCCTAGCACAGCTGGATGGTCCTTTCTGAGGTCTGTGTTGTACTTAGGGCCATTTCAGCTGCAGCCAACTTGACTGCAGACTCTGCCCCAGCCAGTTCCCCACAGAGCAGTAAGAATCAAAGTCATGTCTGTGTCTTGTCTACCAAGTAGATTGGAAAGTACTTCTTTTATATATGTACAGCCATCTTTCCACTGCAACTCACAGTGCAGGAAACGTGTTTCCTTACTCCTTAGAATAGACCACTGTCAAATATTACAGACAGCTTTCATAATATCCTAATTTGAAAAATGACAGTAAAGATTCAGTGCTGCCATGCACTGGGTTGCTAGCTTGGACATTTATTTGGCCAGCTTTGGAATTTTACAAAAGAGTTCTTCATAGTATTTTTTCTTTTTTTAAAAAAAGTACTTTGTACATAAATTAAATTTTTGTTTTGAAAAGGAAGACTGGTGACTACTTGATCAGCTGATTGCTTATCCAGTAATCATTTCTTTTATAAAAATCAAAACTGTCCAGTTACTTACTTCTGCATATTCCCAAGTCTAACTGAGATATTTTCATAGAATAATAGGACACTAGGTTGGAGGGGACCTCAAGGGGGATTAATCTTTATTGGCAAGAACATAGTAAACCCACAGTCTAGGCAAGATGTCTCAGCACTATGTGCAGTTAAATTTAAAAATGTCCAGTGTGGGGGAATCCCACACTTCCCTGGGGACATTATTCCAGGCCAGATTGTTCTCATTGTGAAAATTCTTGTGGCCAGTTTGGAATCTTCCCAGGAGTAACTTGTACCCATCAAGCCTCATATTTTCCATGTGACTCCTTGTACAAAGGGAGTAATCTTAGCCTTTAAATACAGGAACATGATGCTAAGGGCTTTTCAAGCCTTCTTCTCTGCAGGCTGAACAAACCCAGTCCTCTCAGGCTTTCCTCACAGCCTTCCAGTGGTTTGGTCATCTTTGTGGTCCTTCTGTGGACTCTCTCCAGCTTGTGCATATTTTTTTTGTATAGTGGGGACTAAAACTGAACAGAGTATTCCAGCTGTGGCCTGACAAGCACTGAGCAGAGTGGCACAATGAATTTCCTCTCCCTGGTGGTGCTGCCCTCGTTGGTGCTACCCAACATCCTGTTGCCTTTGTAATCACCAATCCAATGCTGATTAACTTTTGAAGATGGGCTGCATTTAGACTACAGATACAAGGATTATGAAAGAGCTGCACTGTGTTCAAGTCACTAAGTTACTACTTTACTAAAATATTTTTGTGCACTAATTCATGGATGCACATATGAAATGCTAAATTTACAGATTATTGGCTCAGAAAAGATTCTTAGCTTAAACTTGGACACCCATCTGTTTTTCAAAAAAAAAACTTTTTAAAGATGTCCTTACTACTTTTTAGCTGACTTTTCTTTGAGTATTGAATTTTGAGAAAAGACTAGTTTCTAAAATAATTTGAAATTAGTGTAGCTTGACAGGCATGTAAATACTATGTGTAGTTTATTGCATGAAAATTGTACCTAGGATAGGTTTCTCCCATTATATTTTAATCCACACATGAGAGCTATCTAAAATGTTTTTTTTAAAACATATTCCAAATGCAAATTTAAACTTTGTGAAGCAACAGAAATCTTCTCTATGGCAACACTGTTCACTGGATTAATGGCATCCTTTAATTAAACAAGCATATTCCTAATGATCTCTTTGGCTGGCTCTTTGCAGAGTTTTTCACAAGTAGTATGATCATAGCTCTCAAAAGTGGGCAGGATTGTGGTGTCCAATGTGCAAATTCAGATTTATTTGATAATTTTGTCTCAGAAAAACTTAGAAGTAACTGAGGATCTTGAGAAGTTACTCTCCTTAGATGTGACTGATTCCAGAGACACCTTTTGCCTCCAGATATGATCTGGACCCGAGCCAAAGCTTTTCTCAGTATACTTTCTAGCTTAATGGAGAAGGAAAGTGTTTAGAGGCTTAAGTAAATTTCCTTCAAATGTGATCCCTGGCTATATTTAGACATATTTAGGCATATTGGCTCACAGACATACTTTCAGGACTCTGAAGAATTTACCTTTTCCTTCTATGCTGATCTTCTTACACGGAGTGATTCCAATTTAGCTGACTACAAGAGCTGTTTGCTATTTTCAGTGTATAACTTCTCAAGTTTACAGTCATCTACCAAGAAAAATATTGATGATTAGCAATAATAGCTAAGAAAATAAAGATTTTCCCTAAATTATACTATAAACTATCTCTTTTGCAAAATTAATTCAATTCAAATGTACAGAGTAAGACCTGAACCAAAATAAAATGTTGCTAATAAACAGAATTCCAGCTGGTGACAATTACAATATCCCCTGAAATACTATAGCATTTTTATATGTATAGGAAATAATTAAAAATTATTATTTCACAGACCTGTAGCTCAAACTGGCCAGAAATTTCATATATGCTGAACTGCTACATCTCCCTGTAGCATGGGATTTGTGAGTATGAGAAATAAATAGACCTCTAAAAGCTCAATGTTCCATAAAATGTATATCTGTTCAGGTTATAGAACAGAAATTTGTTCCCGTGGTAAAGGTTGTAACTTCTGAAGTTATTGCAGTAGATAGCATACATCATTATGAATCACATACACTTATTTTTTTAGTCCTTTTTTTGATTGTGCATATTGTTCTTAAATGATCTAAAAGCCAGAAATGTGGATATCTTGCATCATGATAGATGAGGTGATTTAAAGAACATTCTCACCCAGTTTGCTCATACAAAGAGCAGTACAGATGAGAAACAGGCCACAGAACCAGATTATTTATATTCTGTCAGCTTCCTGAAAATGTGACACATACAGATCTTAAAATGCTCCTGCTATTTGATGTTAAAACTGATTTTGTTTACTAAATAAAAGTTAAAAACTAAACTTGTTAAGGATATGATCATCATATTTAGTAAGAGTTTCTATTTTTACCAAGGTGTTATGCTGAAATAATTGGATAGATTTCAACATAATAAAATTGTTTGGGTTTTTTTTAAATCCTATAGGAGAATAGTAATGATTGATTTAGGCCTTGATAAGGACACATTTTCAAGTGAATATGACTTTAAATTTGAGAAGCCACTAAATAGATTTATTCTCAGTTCCTGTAACTGTGTAAGGTTTCCTCAAAGTTGCTGTGATTATGTTGATTAACTTAAGCAAACATATTCAGACCTAAAAGTTGTCCTCCAATACAATCACAAGAAAATACAGAGAAATGGCACATAACAGTCATCACACTTTGTCTTCCATTTCCCAGAAGGTGAACACCTCTGTCCAGCAGCAGAAGTGTTCCTGCAATGGTCATTGCAGTTACAATTTCAAACACAGAACCCTTCCTAGAGATGGTGAGATGAATGCACAAACACAAACTCTGGCCCTTTCACTCTTTATGTTCTTTTATAGCTGGCCTTTGCCAAAGGAATACTGGGTTAGAACTGAAAGATTCATTCAGGCTACTAAATCTAGTGTGTAACTCACATTCATTCTTAAAAACAAAAGAACTGAGAGTAAAGAAGACAATTCTATTCCCAGAACAGTTAACTTTGGAGGAGAAAATGTCAGACTTGACAGATTTGTTAACTTCAGTGACTGCACCAACATTTAATGACACAAAAAGTATTTGCCAGTTAGAATAAAAAATTACCTGAAAGATTGAAAGTAGGTTTAATGATAAAGTTTTGATAATGAACATAAGCATTTTTTTTCATTCTTTTAAATATTTAATGGTTCTGATTTTTTTAATAGAAATTCTATTACAACCTTCATTAGATATTACCATGTGTTTATAAAGTCAATAGCATCAGGACAGGGTATTTATTTTATAATTTCTGAAGATTTCCAGCAGCTATAAAGGAAACACATTCAAATTCACTTTAGTTTAC
Source organism: Notiomystis cincta (assembly GCA_013398075.1). NCBI lineage: Eukaryota > Metazoa > Chordata > Aves > Passeriformes > Notiomystidae > Notiomystis > Notiomystis cincta. The sequence goes on from VZRX01020073.1 coordinate 162,961, forward strand.
ACTTGCCACTGGCAAAGGCACCAATTTTTTATTAACTTCATGGCATAAAAACTTCAGGACAAAAAGCTGTCCATCACTTAGAGATGGACACTGTGATATCCTTTCATATAGCTACTAAACTAGGAATATGAAACATTTTTCTTTAGAGGCTGTCTTTCCCCATATGCCATCCAACATCAATATCTTTGAGAAAGAGAAGCAAAAGGATTGGTCCTAATGTGATTAAATTATCTTCAAATGCCTCATTCTTTTTGTTTTTGGAGCATCCATGCACCAAAAGCAGAGCTTGCCATTTAGAGCTAGCATGTCCTCCACTGTTTGTGCTTCAAACTGCAGGAAGAAGAAGGGGAGAAAAAAAATCTAAGAATAGAGAAGGAAGCATAATACTAATACTAATACTAATACTAATACTAATACTAATACTAATACTAATACTAATACTAGTACTAGTACTAATACTAATACTAATACTAATACTAATACTAATACTAATACTAATACTAATACTAATACTAATACAATACTACTAATAAAAGCCAGTATAATTTTGGAAGTGATCCATCACTTTACTGTCTATAGAAGTGACATATCTTCAATATTTTCTGCTGGCTCAGGTCAGGCTGGACGTGACCACACTGCAGCTCTTAAGATTACTGGAAGCCCAGAATTAGTTGCAGCCCTGTCCTAATGAATGCAGCCATTCTTTTGAAAACAGAAATTTTGCTTTTCTGACCTTTTAGCAAAATCTATAACACACAAAGTTGTCTGTACTAGGTGCTAGCGTTTTTTAAATTAAACTCTTGGTCCAGCCTCATAACTATGAGATTTTTAAAAAATAATCCCTTGCTCAGAAAATGAAGGTAAGGCTCTACAGCAAACACTGATCCTACAGTATAGCAAGGTAAAGCATCATCCATCGGCCTAAAGATACTTAAAATAAGAACTTAATTAACAATTTTTTCTCTGAAACATCTTGAAGACTGAGGGACATGTTTCCATAATTAATTTCTCTGGTATTTTGTATAAGAGTTTTCCACACAGAATTTCAATTTATTTCTGCACAAAGTTCAGCCCAGATAGTGAAATATTTCTGCTTTCTGTAAAAAGCATTCTCTTTTCTTTAATCTTTCTCATGAAAACCAAAGCATTGAGATATCTGGTTTTTTACCCTTGAATTTACTTCAAAAGATTGTTCAGAACCTCATATGAATTAGTCTATTGGGGCACTTTTATTCATTCTTAAACACACTTGAATGCAAAGAAATTAATTCAGTCTTCATAATAGTTAACTTTACAAGGAAATAAGTTATGCCTGATTTTTTAATTTTGGAAATTGAATCATAATGAATAAGTAAATAGAAAGATAAAAAGATACTATGTTAAGATAAAACCACAATCTACCAAGCCCCCATTAAACTTTTTTATAATGATACTACTTTTTCTGGATTTGATTTTTTTAAGATTTATTTTTATTGCTTCTCGGAATCTTCCTCTAGAAAAGCACAGCTTTGATATCAATATCCTCTAGTTATTTTTTTTGGGGGGGGATGAAATGACTAAAATAATAAAATGCAGTAATAGCTGCTAATGGAAATTTCCACGTGTGTTCCTTGAAGGGCTTGATTGTGTGCAATAATAATAAGTGTGAGTAATATACAATACAGGATGCATTCATGGTGGTTTGATAATTCTGCTAGATTTCTGTCATTGGCTCTTTTGGGGATTTGGATTTCTTCTCATTTCTATGAACTTCAATAATCTCAGTGAGCAAGGTTATGTAAGGAGCACTGAAAGATCAGTATAAAATAATGTGTTCTCAGTGAATCATTTTATGTATGAACAATGTGCTTATAAATTATAAAATACTGATGTACTCATTTAATACTATAAACCCGAGTCCCAATGTTCTATATTTGTACAATTAAGTGAAATAGATGTGAGGTTGATTTGTAATTTGAAGCCATGTATAGCATGATTTTTAAACCTTAAATCTTGTAATCAAATTTACATCAACATCTAAATTTTTACTATGAAATAGAGGCAACAGTAATTTCAAATAATCTTCCCTATTTATAGAGACACAAATGCATGGAAGTCCCTATTTTTTTCCCACCATATAGCTAAGATTGTTTCTAGCCTTGTATTGCCTATATTTGTTCTACCTATATCTTCTGGGGGACTTCAGCTTGCTAGATGTCTGCTGGAAATACAGGACAGCAGAGAGGAGGCAGCCTGGAAGGTTCCTGGAGAGTATGGAGCTGCCTGGCACAGCTGGTAAGTGACCCTGCCAGTGGAGGTGTCCCACTGGTGGGAGCTGGATATGAGCCAGCTGAACAGGAGTGTGTCCAGGTGGCCACAGCCAAGGGCATTCTGGCCTGTATCAGCAACAGTGTGGCCAGCAGGAGCAGGACAGGGATTGTCCCCTGTACTCAGCACTGGTGAAGCTGCACCTTGAATCCTGTGTTTGGTTTTGGGCCACACACTGCAAGAAACACGTGGAGGTGCCCAAAGAAAGGCAGCAGAGCTGTGGAGGGGCTGAGGTACAAGTCTTGTTAGGAGAGGCTGAAGGAATTGGGATGGTTTAGTCTGGAGAAAAGGAGGCTCAGGGAAAACTTCATTGCTCTCTACAACCACCTGAAAGGAGATTGCTGTGAAGCCCACTTCATGGCTGATTCCTTCTGCCATGTCTCAAGTGAAAGGATGAGAGCAACCGGCCTCAAGCTGTGCAGGGGAGGTACAGATTACATATTAGAAATAAAACCAAGAGAGGTTGGCCATTGGAATAAGTTGCCCAAGGAGGTGGTGGGGTCACCATCTCTGTAAATATTCAAGAGACAACTGGATTTGGCACTTGGGGATACAGTTTAGCGGTTAGTGTGTGGTGCTGTGTTGATGATTGGACAAGTTCTCCTCCAGCCTTGATGATTCTGTGATTCTGAGATCTGAGTGAGCAAAAAAATAGGCTAAAATGCACAGGATATTAATTACCCAAAAAATAATAAATTTTTTTGCTATTATTAAAGGACATAAAAGTTATATTTCTGCAGTTTATGGTAAAAATCACAGTTGCAATAGTAATTGTATGAACATTTGTTCAACAAGCATTTTACTGTTGAGATATGGTATGTTGAGAATCCAAGCATAAGAGGCTGCATTTCACAGTGAACCTGGCTGCTCTTGTGCTTCACCTGTGGAGAGACTTTCCAAAATGCAGTTCCCTGGGGCAGAAGGGAAGTGAAGCAAGTCTCTCCCCATCAAAAGTATCAAAAGTACAACCATTTCTCTGCCCATCTCTCCAAGCTGTCAAGGTCCTTCTGAAGGGCTGCAGAGCACTCTGGGTTATCAGCCATCCTCCCAGCTTCGTGTTCACTGAACTGGCTGAGGAAGCATCTGCCCTTTCATCCAAAACATTGATGGATAAGCTAAACAATACTTAGTTTGTTCCTTTGATACTGGTCCTGCTTTTTACATCTTCTCACTTTTATACCTCTACCAAAAGTCTCATATAACTAAGGACTTTCTTATGCTGGAAGAATAAGGTTAGATGTGTTCATTTGTTTGACTTAGTAGTTTGGCATAGATTTTTAATTCCTTGCAGACTTGCAAGAGACATTTTCAGGGACTCTCTTTAGAATGAAAAGTTTAACTACTGTTCTCATCTCCTTAAGTCTGAACAAGGGTATTTGTTACCTTTTTCCTCACTCTGCTTGCCACATTGTTAGCAAAGGCATGTGTGAGTGAGGTTTATCTCCCAGAAGAAAGGGGAAATTAGTCTCCCTTGGAAGCAGCTGAGCAGGGTCAATAAAAGCAGGCACCAGCCAAGAGGAAGATCAGGCACAGGAAGGCATCAAGAAGACAGCTTGCAGCTACAGCAGGAATGGGGATGGATGAGAAGAATAGAAAACACATCAGGCCTAAGAAATGAGAAGAGTTCATCAAAGTGTGGAACTGACAGAAATCAATCCTGGAAGAAAGGAGATGCCTTAAAAATACAAAAAATGCAGGGAGAAACTGGTTTGGTTTTATTGTTCTCTGTCTTAGATGGTTTTCTTCACTGAGCTCACTGTAAGAAGGTTGATTGATCTGTTGTAAAGCTCTGAGCAGATCCTTCCACACAAAACTTAGAGGAAGCAAGCTTGTTAATAAAATATGTCTAAAATATACTCTAAAGAACTGACACAGTCCTATTCCAGATACTTGAATTCATAAACAAAAAAATCCACTTGCACTTTCCTAAAATATGAATTCAAGTCTATCAGGAAGTGACTATAATGCCAAGAAATTCTGTATTGCTCAATGGTTTCAACTGACGCACACAACTTCAATAAAAGATTTAGAAGGAGAATTTTTATCTGTTACCAAAATAATTAACTTCCAGTTAATGAACTGACCAGTTTTACACAACAGAAATGAAGGCTATTAGTTCTCAGTGAAGAGTTTTCAGATCTTTAGGGGAAGCCCTTCTGCTATTAGTTTAAAAAATACATTAATATACTAAAGCAGGCATTTTTGTGCTCATACCTGGAAACAACTAAAGTGGCCCTCTGAAGAGCTCAAGCTGTCTTTCAAAAATTTTGAAAAAATCTTCTCACCTGCAAAGCTACCAATCTTCCTGAAATGAAAGTAAGAAAATCTAGGCAGTTTTAAATGAGATGTGAAAAACACTTTCCCCCCACCCATCTATTTTTTAGCCTTCAGTCACCTGTAGAACATTTTACAAAGACATTGTTTAAAAAATGAGATGATTATTCCCTAATTTAACAAAGTAAAGAAATGCAAAGCTACTATTCAGTGCTGTCTGAAGATGAGGCTTCGTTACCCCTCATTCTTCTTCACAATAAACTTCAAGTCAGGTTTTGTAACATAACATAAGTATATGGCATCTTTGACATACAGTAATTGTACAGAACTACTTTTTGTCATCCTTTCAACATAGAAATATTTTTATTAATATTCATTGAGATAGTTATCCCACATTTCTTTGGGTTTCTTGTTTTTAGTTTCATAAGTAGTAGCGTTGACTTCTGGTTTGCTAAATTTTGTTAAATAATGAAGTATGTTGGCACACAAAAAGCTTGTGCCTAAAAAAAGATGAAGAACTTAGCAGTAAGGTTCAGAGGGAGAACTGGAAACATTTTTACTGAATATTTAAAAGGATACTATCTTTAGCTGTTTATATATAGCTTTTCAGCTTGCTTAAAAGCTTTTTTTTTTTTTTAAGATTCTTGCTAACATTTAAACAAAGATAGAATGGAGTATAAGAGAAAAAATTCAGCATTAAAAAAGGAAGGGAGCTCCACAGCCAAGATATTGTATACATAACATTATGAGATTAAGATTATAATGGTGGTAGAGTTTTCTAGATTTATTTTATTTTCACACAGTGAAAGGGTTCACATGGAGATATTGAACTTAATTTTACAAATTGTGTTTGGATTCTCAAAGTGCACAGTTAGGGTATTTCTGAGTCATAACAAAAATCAATGGGTACAAATAATTCAGATGAGATATCATAACCCAGCTTTTAAATGCACCCACACTGAAATTACTATAATAGAAAATCCAATACTTTTGACAGCAAGTGCAGGTTTCAGCAGTCTTGTATTACTGTGCTGGACAGTCTTGTGCAACACGTTAAGAACACTGAGGGATAAGTTCTGAAGATGTATAGGTACTGAAAATCAACAGCATTTTTATATTTCTTTCCTATTAGCTATGCTATAGACTCATAGGTTTTTTGACTACATTCAGTGATAAACAAGCAGTTTAGTCTTAAGCAATCAAAAAAGAAATGATCTCTGAGAAATTCTACACCACTCTTCATGAAAGTAAAACCCAGAGAACAGGCAAATAACTAAAACAAGATGGAAAGGAATAACTATTCAATAATACAATGATGCACTTATTTGCTCACTTACACTACTTGAACTTGTCAGTGGAGTTAGCTGAATCATGACTTTAGCCATTTTTTTTTATTTTCAAAAGCCTGCTTCTAAGTATTCAATGGTTTGGCAAATTCATCTGTATGCTGAATTATTTGTCTCCATGTAAGGGAGCTCTCAATAAAGAACTTCATTAAATACTGTTAAGATAAAAGGCACAAGTCCAAACCTCATTTTGTTTCTAATAAGCATTAAATGCAAAAGTCATGTATTTTCTACTTAAATAATCAAGAGGAAAAATTTTGGACTTCTATGTCAGTAGTTGCTAAAGAGAAGAAAAATCCTTCAAGTTGACCTCACTTATATAAGGAACAGTGTGGAAATACCTGAAATCTTCTAAGACATCAAAGGGTAATCACACTTTGCTATTTCTCTAACTAATTTTCTCTAAAATAATTATTGCTTGAAAGTTTTATTCCGTGCTGTATGAAAAGTCCCATAATGCGGGGAAAAAAAAAAAAAAGCAAAAAAGAAAGAAAAAGAAAAAAACACAAAGAAACAAGCAATAAATGAGGTTTCCTTATTATGACTCCTAGAGACATGGTCAACCCTGAGCCAACTTCTGTGAAAGTTTTATCATTCAGACAAATAGCAAAAAATAGATCATTCAATTAAAATTTAAGTGGAGATATATTAATTATCTACAAGTGTGCATCCAGTGCAGAATAGTGCATCCAGTTGCAGAATAACTAGGTGATGTACATGAGCATCAGTACTTGTCATATCTTATTGTATACTGTAAAGGTATTGGCATGAATTTAGGATAGCTTAGTCTTTTTGCCTGCAGTGAAGTAACAGGGTCTAATTTAGGCTGTCTAGAAGAAATACTGAAAAAAAGTTCACATCTTTATTTGTCTGAAGAATTACAGGAGAAATGACTTAAGACTATTTTTTAAAGTTCTGTAAAATCTATAGTCACCTTGTCCCTGTTGTCTTCTCTATTCTGACAGTTGCTTTCATAATTAAGAAACTAAATTTTACAAAGATAAGAATCCCAAGAAGCCTTAGAATAAAGGAAAATATTTTTATGGTCATTCAAATGTATCACAAGTGTTTAACTTTATTTTAAATTCTTTATAAACTGTTGCTACTAGTAACGAAGATAACATTAGAAAACTGAGAATTTTATTTGTTCACATCTATTTTAGTTCTATTAGAGGACTAGAAGTTACATCTTTAGTTAAAAAAACTAACAAAACCATGGGGGTTTAGGTGCAGATAAACAGTATGTTTCCTGCAATTTTTTTGATACAAATTAAAATAAAGATTTTACTTAAGGAAGCACAATATCTTCATTCTTTCTCCTCTAATAAAAAATTTCAACTGTAGGTTTAATCAGCAACATATATTAAAGTACACATCTAACATAAGCAAACAAACACTGTTTTTGAGTCAATTATACTGTACAGGAGCTAAAAAATTATGATTAATGAATCAGGGCAATAATGAATAAACTACTTTCTTCCTTAATTTCTTATATAGTTCTTATATTAATTTATTTATATTTCTTCTTCCTTAATTTCGTATAAATTAATTTCTTATTAATCTATCCAATATCTAAATCCATTGTATTTTGAATAATACAAGGGACAAAAATATACTCCTCTAAGCTTTTGACAGGTTTAAATTGCCAGGGCTATAATTTCAATTGCTTGCTGAAACAATCCAGAATATCTGCTCTGAGAAAGTTGTCTGCTTTGTTGTTTTGTCATATTATTAATTTTCCTGACAGTCAGTGTAACCAGTTTAAGATCTAATTTGTATTTCTTACCATACTTTTACCCCATTGTCAATGATGCAGAACCCTGCAGCTGGTGTGGTTCCTATCAAATTACAAAAGAATGTGTTCAGTAAAGGATTGTCCTGGCACATTGTGGATGTACACAAGCAACAGAAAAAGGAGGATAGTGTAGGAGTCTAGTGTTGGGCTACAAGAGTGTATTTTGGTCCAACAGCTGGAGCAAATTTCACAAGGTTTTAAAACCTTTTTAGAGAAGAAAGGAACTACACATCTTGGGGTCTTCACTCTCTTTTAATCCAGAGTTGTTTTCCCATACCCTGTTTCCTTGATTCGATTGTCCATCACGAAGAGGAAAAGACAAACAGTAGAGAAGATGGGTATTAATATCCTTCACCTTGCTGCCATGCATATGGAAGTTCCACATATTTGCCTGTCTTTCTGTTTCAGTGGTAATGCATTTCTGATGGAATAGAAGAGCAAGGATTCTTGATACCATCAGTTACTTTCATAAATAACCGCAATAAAATTGCAATTAAAATAACACATATTCTGATGACTTCCTCATGATACCTAGTACCATTTCATATGCTCCACTCTGGTGTGGGACCATTCAACTTGACTTTTACTGAAGCACAATATAGAAGGGAAGGGAGGAAGAATTGAAGTCACCTGGGTCTGTGATAATGACACAGTGGAATACACTCTACAAATCATCAAAGTGATGAGATGGGAATGGGTATGGTAATAATGTGTCTTCTTTTCTAAGAAACTTGGGGCAACAAAGAAGAAAAGACAAGAGGGGAAAACATGAAGGAAAAAAGCTTCTGTCATAAACAAAAGATTTTGGTTCATAAGTCAATGAGGAGAGAAAAAACTGTGAGAAAAAACATGGTGATGGAATAAATATGAAAAGGAAGAAAAGGAAGAATAGAGAAAAAGAGAATGGATAGGGGAGGGGAGAGTCAACACATGTGTGTAACTATATATAAGTGATTTTTTTTCTATAATGCTATTTTCCACTTTCTTGGCAGGTCTCTTACCAATGTTGATTTTAAGAGAAAGAACTGGGAAGACTATTTTATGAACGCATTCTACTAGCTTTGCTGTCTACTGTCTACATTGGCTGAATGACTAGCTATACAGCTATTAGTCAAAACAGAAAGAAAATGGATTATTTTGTCCTCTTGAGAATTTTTTAACTTCTTTTTTATTCCATGAATAATTCTGGACAAATTCAGCCACAAAATCCTGTTACATAAAAGTGTGACTTTCAAAGAGATTCAGGAAAGTGATTTTGTGTTTGCAATGTTTTATACAATATAGAAGCCTCTCCTGTCAGACTCTTCTGTCAGTTGTGTTGCAACTCTACTTTTCTGTTTTCTTCTACTTGTTTTCTCAAAATACATATTAGAATTTGGAAGGGAATAGACTGCATCTTCACATTTTCTAGCATCAGTCCTGACAGATCTATGAGATTTTGTACGGACACAAAACATAATTATATTTCATAAGCATCCATCTGCCTTTTCCTACTTTTGAACTGTATTATCAGTTTTATTTATCTGAGCTCTGGTATTACTGTGAACAGTATAATTTTTGTCATTCCACATATCCCCAGTATCTAGTGCAAATAGAGTTGAAGGGGGGAAAAGCACTCTTACATTGATTCTACCATGATGCAGTTCAGTAGCGTGATCCTCTGACATCAGCACTATTGTTATTCTAATCAGTTTCATACAGCTTGCTGAACCTCAGTGTTCTGTAACATCTAGGCAATACCTTCTTGGAGAACAGGCTGTCCACAGGAGTTTTTTCCTCCCAAATGAATCACAGAAATTAGAGATAGAAAAGATCAAGTCAGAAGTGGTAATATAATTCCCTTCTGTAAAACTGGATAAGTTATTCAGGCAAATCTATTTGATCTCTGAAATATTGTCATCATGATAGAAGAAGCTGATGTTCAAAGGGGATAGATGTTCTGACCTTGAAAACACACCCACCCAGTGAACTGTAGAAAGAACAGGCCAGGCAGATACCAGAGCCAAAACCAGGGTCACAGAATTTGAGACATTCACCAGTATGTCTGCCTGTCCTGGTTTCTAACTTTCACCTGCAAGACAGCAGGATTTGTTGATTCACATCAATGCCATTACAAGCCTCCTTGATATTTTATGCTGTGTCTTAGTTCACTCTTGGCTGGGTGACAAGAGTCATTTTTATCTTTTATCTCTATATTTTAAAACTATAAAATCCTATGACAGTGCCAGTTTAATACAATCTTGTTACTAAGGTAAATATGTATTAGCTGTGCTAAAAGTTTAGACATCTCTGTAAAAGAATAGAAATCTTCTTCAATTTGCTGCTGCTTCTAAAACAAAATATCTTGGACATGAACCTACTGTGTATAATCTCAAAGCAAAATATTTTATGCCAGTGCATAATGTAACAGAAAGATGAGTGTATCCTGAGGTGCACTATAGCTCTGGGAGCTATTTAAAATGCTTTTAAAAATGACATTTCTTAAAAGTTATTAAAAAAGATCCAGACCCTGACTGCTTTTAGATTTTTTAAAGTTCAGTTTCACAAGAGATCTTCAGTCAATGTGAACTCCTGTTTAGTCCTATGTTAGGTGCCTAAATGGGCAATGGTTGTCTAGGCCCTTTCCTTAGTGCTGCTTTCCTTAGGTGCTTTATATTCCCTGTCAGGTAAATTCATCCAGCAGATAGTGCTGTCCTTCCTGGCACACACAGAAATACCTCAGTCTCATCAGGACTGAGGTGTTCAATATCCCACGCACCTCCTAAATCTGCCGCGTAATACAAACCCAGCGCGCCCCTCGTGTGAGAGGTCCAATATAAAGAGATTTTCAAAGCAGCCCCGGCATGTCATACAAAACTGCCAGAGGCAAGGAACATCCCCAAGTCTGTAGCACTCATCCAGCATATGGATTCAATTCCCTTCTGTGCCTGACAGTAAACTCACATCACTTTCCTCTCATGACTGAACCACCAAAAATAGCACCGACAAATATTTTTAGACTGTGGGAAGGAGAGCAGTAGCTTTCTCACTCACATGTGTGCCATGGGACTGCAGAAGAAGATGGTAGGTGATAAGACCACAGAAAACTTCATGTTTGGCGTATCTGTAAAACTACTTAATCTCATCTGCATACTCTTTGGCTACAGTCAACTTGGACCTGATACTCAACCATTCCTTTGTTCTGAATACTACATAATTTGTCACTGCCATTTTCTGCCAATTACTCTTTCATGCATCTGATTTTCTTGGCCAGAAGATGGCATAGGCATTTCAAATTTAATTGTTGCTGCAGCTTCACTGGAAGATTCTGTGTGATAATTATTCTAAATAGAGTATAGCATTTTCTTTTCTGAATGCATCAATAATCTTTCATTTATGCTGTCCTGATTACGTAAATTTTTCTTCAACTTTCAGCACAGTGAAACATTACAATATGCATTATTCTGATAGCTCTTTAATAAATCTATTCTTCAATATCTCTCTAATATACTGTCATGTAGTTCCCCAGCTGTCCAGACCTGTAAGACTCAGGACCCTGAATTTCTATTAACTGGAGTTAAATGTTGAGGTTACTTAGGTCATTTCAGTATCTGAATTTACCTGACACTAAGTATTTCTACTTCAGTGAGATTGTAAATGAGTTTAAACCTCAAATATTTAATACTCTCCTCAGTGCTAACATGTTACCTGCCTATCATCATTACTTCCATAGGCAGTTGCAATGTCTTTAATTGCCCTGTTGGTTTCATTAGTGTCCCAACTAGATGACAGAAGGTCTGAAAGTCCCTTCTATGATATGACAGAAGTGTACATTTGAATGATGTTTTATGAAAATGATGAAGAAATACAAGGTCATTTCTCAGCTTAAAAGGAAAGAGAAAGGTTTTCTTATGTATGCCTAAAGCTACAAGGTTGACAATGGGCTTTAAACCTTTCACATTTCCCTGCACCACCACCTTCAGCAACAGGGTTAACTTGCTAATGAGAAGCAAAACCCACAGACCCATCATGCTATTCACATTTAATGTGCACGTGGACTTCTTGATTCAGGACAGGTTTATAAATAGTGCCTTCAGTTTAAAAATAGGCTTTTCAGATCTAGGGGAGTTGATATTATGATCTGTAAAGTGAATGAAGCTCCCAGGAGTAACTAGAGCTTATGTAATATTTATTCCTACATCTTTGCTCAGCTGTTTCGTGCCATTTTGATGCTGAGCTGCAAGGATTGTTTCTTAGACATTTCAAATCTTCAGTGAAGCTAGGACTGCACACTTGCTTGTCTAGGTAACCTTACTTGACTTTGGGATTTTGCCTAAGAAACCATGGTCATCATCCCCATTTACAACTATTTTAATTTAGCAATCTCTTTTGTGTATGATCTCTGTGGAAACACAAACTGTACTGCCAGGTACAACTTTATAATATTAGTTTAATGCTAGAAAATTATGGACTGGTCTTTTTCTTGAAACATTCTGACTGGTTAATCTCCCAGGTAGAAGAAACACTGACTAGAGCTAAGATCTGTTTCTGGATACATGTACAAGAAAATGTTATTAAATTTGTATTAGGTACTCACAAAAACAGCTTTCATTCCTTGATTTTGTACTTGTTTATGATGTTTTACAAGAGAAATATTGGTGCTAATGGAATGATATTCAGGGCAAAAATGTTCATGGAATATGAAACAAATCTAGCTTTAATATTTGTCACTGGAACACCATCTTGTGCATGGAAACATTATTAAGGCTGGAAACATGTTAATTAAGGCTGGTTATGAAACGATTGCAAATCACTGTTAACGTATCTGGCAACATCTTACAAGTGGTGAAAAGACAGTAGATAAGAATGACATGAATCTGATCATTAGAAAATAAGTTGGGTCTTCTAAAAATTAGCAATGTTGGACCAAATGCACTATCCTCTTTCCTTAAAGATATACTTAGCAAGTAGACATTATAGGTCTGAGTCAGTGGCCACTGAAACAAAATCCTTGTATGTGACTTCAATGACTGCTGCATGTACTGTTTACTCTTACCTAAAAGATAAAGCAACTCCAGTCAGCATAAAGACTAAACCCCTCACCTAAAATTGGTCCAGCCTGAAGCACTAATGGGAATGTGATGGTATGTGTTTCAAAATGCAGCTACGTGATGAAAACGTGCTAGCTTGTAGAAAGGATTTGTTGTAAGAAGCCAAAGCATTATTTATACAGGAACATCTTTGAAATAGGTGAACAGAATAGTGACTTGGCAACCAATATTAAAAGGTATAGAAATAACCTGTGAAAAAAAGGAGGCAAAAAAATAGACTTACTGATGTTGCCAGCAATATGAGATCGTTTCTAAAATTCGCTCAGTTTTTCTGAGTACCAATTATTCTAGCTGGAATTGCCTCAGTGCTTTAAAACATGGTTGTTTTTTTCCATACACAAGCCATTTTCCTTTTTTACAGTAGGTTATTTTCCCCAGACTAAATATTTTAGAAGAGTAAAAGTACTTCACAGTCCTAATACTTGAGGAAAGAGCTCATGTCCCTCAGTTCTCCTAAAATTGCCAGAAGAATTAGTCATTTTTGACCTGCTGGCAAAGTGTTCAGACCTCTATTCTAAGACTGTAGCAGGCAGTCAGCACCACCTAGTCTATGTAACTTTAATCTTTTTCCATTAATATTCTGCACATATTTCAGTTGCTGGAAATTTCTGGAAGCTTTCTAATTATCATTCAGGACACACTTAGCACTAAATCTAGGGAATAACAACCCACACAGTAATTTGTGTATGTTCTGCAAATACAAGTTGCTACTGATACAACTACATCATGTAGTTCTTATTGAGGCTCTTATATTCATTTTGACATCTTGGCAATCCCATAAGCATTTCTTCTTATAATCTGTCACAGTCACGATTTTTACTCTCAGTTAATGTGGTGTTGTGCTCCTGGAAAAGTCAAATTGTCTAGGAAAACACTTGTTTGTTTTCTGTTGTGTTAATGCAGCTTTATATTCAGCAGGTAGATCTGATGTTGCTATGTGTTTGCTAAGCAGAAAGGCTTCTTTTTCAGTAAGGGTGGTGAAAATATTTAGTGGAACATTGCTTTAGACAGCATCTAAAAACATAACCTGCTCAAGCTGGTTGCCACTAGATTATCTTTCTTCCCACATACATCCACTGCACAACATTTGCTTAAATTTATTAAAGCTTATTTGGCCTATGTCAAAGTCAAGAAATTCAACCTCTGCCTTCTCAGTTCAGCCAACTGGTGTTAATGCATAGTAATATATTCTTTAGGTACACAAATCACATTTTTTCACAGTAACGTGATCTTACTCTCTAAAGAGAATGAATGTTTTTTCTTCAAGGGAGAGTTATTCAAGATTTTGATTTTGTGGCTCTTTTAAAGGGTTCAATATAGAGCTTCACGCTTCATTTATAGCATTCTGTTCAAACTTAACTCTGAAAATAAAAATTAACCCTTTCCTATATATATTTTTATGATACCTCTAAAATACCAAGTATTCTACAAACCTAAGAATTTAATTTTACAATATGCCATTAAAATATGGGAGTTCAATATAGAGCCTACTCTTCCTAGACTCATTTGTTTCCAAAGCTAAAACTATTCAGAGAAATGTATACCATCTGTCACCTTTCAATACAGCACCTTTTAAAGGGGAAAAAACCCTTTACCTTTGTCCTTATCATTTGGCTAAAGTGGGTAAATAATGACAATATTAGCAATAATAATGGTGAGCAGCAGCAGCAGAAGTTTTAGTGGATGGCAGAGAAAGAAGTTTAGGATGGGCAGTCTCCAGCTAAGCAGAAAGTTAATAAGAAAATAAAAATAGAATTCTTTCAAGTATTACATTTTAATAAGTGTCTGGAGTTTATATGTTACCATTTCATCAATCCTACAATATTCTGGACAGGAGAAGAAAACCTGCCAACAGCACCTTTTCATTTACTTTCCACTTCCTGATTCATCAGATAAACAAAATCTCTAAGTTCCATACTGTCTCTTGTTCTTGTATCAGTTGCCACTACGTCAAGGATAAATTCTGAAAGCAGTGTTTTTTTCCTGTGTCATCTTCTGCTTAAAGGAGCTCTGATGTTTGTGCTGAAATGATCTGGAATTCTGCCAAAGGCTTCAGGATAAGCATATTTCAGTCTGGCAGTGAATCCCCAGTCAAAGATGAAACAACTACAGACACTATCACAAGAAAGTTATTTATAAATCCAGATACTAAATCAAGGAAAACTGGTGCAGCAGTCTTTTAATTGAAGCCATTTGTTCCAGATGCCATTAGTATAAATATCAAATGTGGTATTTTGTGCATGTATCAAAATTTAAACACAACAATGTAGGTAGCATCTGGAGAAAGATAATTTCTATGTTTTTCTCTGACAGTATTTGCAGATTGAACATTTCTAATGGGACATTTTAAAGCCTAAGATTGGTAAGAGACTATATATTTTTAAAT
Organism: Notiomystis cincta; assembly: GCA_013398075.1. Lineage (NCBI taxonomy): Eukaryota > Metazoa > Chordata > Aves > Passeriformes > Notiomystidae > Notiomystis > Notiomystis cincta. The sequence goes on from VZRX01020073.1 coordinate 178,159, forward strand.
ATTTGAAATAATATATTAAAAAAGTAGTTTTGAGGATTTTAGCAGCTAAAATGCCCTATTGGTCCATAGATACTTTCGCCTTTCCTACTAGCCTCTCTTTATCTGTTTATATTTTGTATGCTCAAAATAAATGCATAAAACAATTCACCAAGCCCACCTTGGATTAATAATGAGATTTTATATCATCTAAAGCTAATAATATATTTCCTTACAGGTTGCAATAGAAGCTTGTATTTCATCTTCCATGAATAATGTCAGAATTACAAAGTAGAATCTCAAATACACAAGTGCCTATATATATATATATATATATATATGCATTTTTATACTTGCAAACATGCATGTATAGATAACATTTATAGCTTTCTGTACTTGTGGACATGAATAACTAGAGCTTTACATGTAATAGTTATTTTAAAGAAATGAATAAAAGTGACATCAACATTTCTTGTGAGCTTCTTCTTAGAATGGTTGGGAAGCATTCAGATGGGTTATCATTTAAGCAACTAAAAAAAGAAAATATAGTCTATTCTCAAAAAATGAATTCAAAACATGATGGATTCCATTGTCTTTGAAGAATATCATCTCCTTTTGTTTAAAAATGAATCAGCAGAATGTTTCATTGCTTAATTTTCCAGTTTGGAGGCAGAGAAAAATGGGGCATCAGTACTGTCTGGGAACTGTCTAGGTCACTGCCCAGCATCCTTTTTTCACTGAAGATCATGTCTTTAGGAAAGACAACTGAGTCTGTGTTCAACTAGACTCTTAAAAGTTAAGTTTCTTTAAGTACTTGCCAGCAGATTCAAGGAGAGTAATGCAAAAGTCGTATTAAAATCATGGAAGCTTGAAATATAAATGGGAGAAAAGAGATTTTGATTTCAGGACTGGAAAAGTTAAGGGATAATGTAGTGAAAGGAAGTTAAATAAAGAAGGTAAATGTGAGTTTGGAAATTTATTAGTAATATTATTTCTGCTGATTTTTCAAGATAGACTATTTAAAACCAATGCAAGCCTAAAGTTATGAATATTTTAATTTGATATGAATTCTAAGTCTGTGTAATTGAAAGAATCCAAATAAATGACATGATAAAAATAATAGGTCATGGTAGATAAGCTTAAAGAAAGTTTTCTTTCAAAAGGTGCATCTTTAAATTAAGCTACCTTTTTAAACTAAAAATGAGTGTCTTAATTCTGATATATGGCAATGAATTTTGAGCTAGAAGGTAGAAACTAATTACATTTAAAGTGTTCCTCTGAGGCTGCTCATTAATATCTTGAGAGCAGGAATAACAGAAAAGAGCAAAAAGAAAAACTAATACTTGCCTTTTTATATTTATTTTGCAGGAAATGTGTTTGTTGTAAGCCTGGCAGTTGCAGACTTGATAGTAGCTATCTACCCTTACCCACTGGTCCTCACATCTGTGTTTCACAACGGATGGAAACTGGGATACCTCCACTGCCAGATTAGTGGCTTCTTGATGGGCCTAAGTGTCATTGGATCAATCTTCAACATTACAGGCATCGCCATCAATCGGTACTGCTATATCTGCCACAGCCTCAAGTACGACAAGCTGTACAGCGACAAGAATTCCCTGTGCTATATTGTTCTTATATGGCTCCTCACCTTTGTTGCTATCGTGCCCAACCTGTTTGTGGGGTCGCTGCAGTACGACCCCAGGATTTACTCCTGTACATTTGCACAGACTGTGAGCTCAGCATATACTATAGCAGTTGTGTTTTTCCACTTCCTGCTTCCCATAGCCGTAGTTACCTTCTGTTACTTGCGAATATGGATTCTTGTCATTCAGGTAAGGCGGAGGGTTAAACCAGATAACAACCCTAGGCTGAAACCACATGACTTCAGAAACTTTGTGACCATGTTTGTGGTATTTGTACTGTTTGCAGTCTGCTGGGCTCCTTTGAACTTTATAGGCCTTGCTGTGGCTGTCAACCCAAAAACTGTAATCCCTAGGATTCCAGAGTGGTTGTTTGTGTCTAGTTATTACATGGCATATTTCAACAGCTGCCTTAATGCTATAGTATATGGACTCCTGAACCAGAACTTCAGAAGAGAATACAAGAGAATTATTGTCACTTTTTGTACAGCAAAAGTTTTTTTCCAGGATAGTTCTAATGATGCAGGAGACAGAATGAGAAGCAAACCTTCTCCACTGATTACAAACAACAATCAAGTGAAGGTGGACTCTGTCTGAAAATGGGAATCGTACTATTACCACTCAACAGCATCCAAAAAAAGTGTCTGTTTTATTAGACCTCCTGTTAAATATTATAATGAAATATATCTTCTACACTGAAAGCACTTTGATCAAATTCCTTGCATGGTGTTTGGGAGATTTTTACAGAGCCTTGACATACAGATCCTATTATACAATGGTATCCCTTGTATAATGACATAATGATATCCTTGAGGGAATAAAAAGCTATGTTTTTTTTCTTAGATAGAGATAAGCATCTAGAAAGAGACTGAATCAGAGGTACCCATATTTCCTGGTTCAGTAAAACAAATCATAAAACTATTCCTGCCACTTTCCACATGCTTTTTCTGGCCATGTTATGGTCCTGATTCTAAAACCTCTGAAAACTTATTTTAAAATATGAAACCAGACATTTATGTAATATATTAGGAGATGTGAAGTGAAAAATCAAGGTAATTGAAAATTCATTAGGATTTTTGATAAGTACCTCTATCTATATTTCTTTGCTACTAACATGGACACGAATATAATTTTTTTGGATATTAGACCTCACCAGCCCTCCTAGGAATGACATTCTCAATTGACTTCTCAATTTTAAAATAGCTTTTAGGAGGAGAAACATGCCTGAATGATTATCTTCAAAGCTCCAAGGGCAGGAGGATAAACAGCAAGGAAGGAAAAGAACCATGATTCATCAGCTCAAGCCGTTTCAGGATGACAAAGAGGTGTAGGAGGGTTGGGAAGAGAAATTTAAACGACCATTACTTCTGAAGAGATGGTAACTCGTGAAATCAGGAAGTTCCCCAGAGTAGTTTCTGGGGAAACACCTTCTAGAAACATAAGTGAGGAAGAACTGTTATATCTCTCTTGTGTACAAGACATAAGTTCTAAATCTCTGTGAGAAGAAGATTAAAGCATTTAATAAGAGTGATGGTTGAGTATGACAATTTTGTCTGGTTAGTGGAATCTTAAGCCCCTGAAACCCTAGGAAATGAGACATATATGCAGGATGAGTACTTAAGATCTTTGTGAAACTGATCTCCTGAGAATAACCTGAGACTAGCAGTTAATTTTTAATCTGCCAGAGATAAACTTTTCAAATTAGTAATTAGGTGTTTACCACAATTATGAACATAGTGTAATAACCTAGAACAATTAGACACCTCTAAATAACAGAAAAGAGAAGATACTACTTATAAGAATGGTACAAAGAGGAACATGTGGTTCTCAGGACTTTCCACAGACAGCAGGGACCTCTTCAGTGAGGGGAAGTACACTGTGAAGTGAGGAAGAATAGCTAGACAGGCTGTCTCCTGCTACAATGAATCTCTCTTTATAATGAAGTCCTCTGGCAGAGAAAAGCAATTCACAACAATAGGATTCACCTTCAAATTGACCTTAAAAAGAAAGAGCATTTAGTTCTGGAAAGAAGCTTCAACTGTCATACCTTTTAATGCTCAATTGTTTATACCTACAGTGGCGTTCAAGTACACTTGAGCTTTTCCAAGCCAATTCCAACAATGTCAGTGGGACTAAGAGCTTCTGAACAGCCATCTGACTTTTGTTAATCTATGTTAAAATGTGAATTTTATTTAAAAAGTTATTTAAAATATTATTTACTCTACTGGAGATTTTCTTGAGCTTATTTGTCTTAGAAAACAGGACTCATTCTGTCACAGAACTCCTTAAACTGCACATAAACCTAACAGCATTCCATCTTTCTTGGATCATGGATTAGTGTACCCTTGGTTCACTAATGAACTAAAGGGAATGCATTCATATTTCCTTGAAAGCCCCACTGACACTTCATCATCTGACCAGTTTCTTACCTTAAAAGCAGGTGCCTCATGTCAAGTTATCAACGGAACTAAATTAACAACCTTGTAAAACCTTGGATATGAACTAGCAAGTCAATGCATTGCTGAGGTGCTTGACTCATCTTTGTTTACATTTTCCAGTCAGAACCACTGTGTAAATAACCAGCTCTCTTCTATTGTGGTATCATCATATGATATGATACAACATGATTTACAGCATAAAGTATATCACAGCTTTCTTCACTGTGATTTCATCCTTGGAGGATGCTTAGCTCTGTAATTTTATTGCTTTGTGTGTAGTGATTTTAGAATAGCAAGGGAGGCATGACCACCTTACAAGTAAATGAGTTTTTCATGCAAGAAAAAATACTATTTAAATTCTTACAAAATTTGCCTTATTTAAAGCATATTTTCAATGAAAATAATGTCTTATTATATATCTATGAAAGTAGCATAAAGACAGTAAAAGTAGCTTAATCATTAGTAAGTTTAGAATTCTCAAAGATCTTTCACTTTCCATTTCCAACAGAAAATGTACATCTGTACCATGTCTACGTATTTATGAGCAGGTTCAAGATACTGTATCCAATACGTGGGTTATCTGAGGAACTAAAGTCCCCTTCGCAAGTGCTAAAATATATTTTTGATGACAATGAAAATGGTTTGCTATATACAACAGAACACATTATACCAAAGGTATATATTTTATTGAATAGGCCTGTAATAAAAATGGAGAGCATTTTTCAGATCTGTATTTTGAAATATTTGTATTAATATAAATCACAGAAATGTGCATGTTGGTGATGTTATGAGCTGCTAAATATAGCAATAATTTTAAGAAATTTATCTCTTGTTATTCTTTGGGGGGAGAGTTGATAATTTTGTTTAAATCACTATGGATGAAAACTTTGGGTAATATCTGCTGCCCTCCTGAGATTACTTTAGCATTTACTGCCATTCTGAAGTATGTTTTGGGTAAGGATTGCAAAACTGCTCATTTCCAAAGTGAAAGAATACTGAATGATGCAGCAATGGTTACTTTTAATTCAAGTCTATTGCTTCAAAAGAGTCAAAGTGATTAATACAAGACAATCAGCAGTCTTGTCCGCTGCTCACTGACAGTGAGCATGACAATGTAAGTCAGCACCTCACAAGATCCGACTCTTTATGGTCAACATAAAGATGAATGGTGAAAATAATAATGATTTCTGTCCACTCTAAAGAGATGGAGTTTGAAATATCTGAAATTAGTTGCTTCTGTGAAAGTGGATGAGCCATGGCATGTTTTTTTATATCCCAAATCATTAAATTTTCTCCTGTACGAAAGGTTAGCATAGCACAACTGCATTATTAAGAGTTCTGTCTGGGTGGTTTAGCTAGTGTCCTTGTCCTATAGCAGTCATCAGCCCTGGATAGATTTATTCCTAGAATGTGAGTCTAAGGAGTCTGCCACATCTAAAGAAGCCCATTCCTTTCCTACTTCCTACCCATTTCTGACTGGAGCCCCAGTGAAGCCAAAGGACCTGTGTGAAGGAGCAGTGAAACACCCCCATCCCCTTCCCTGTATGCAACACACTGAAGACTTACAGCCTTATTGAGCTCTACCTTATCCTGCAAGACTTTCTTTCCTACAACACAGTCTGGATTATGTTGACAATCTGATTATGATCTTATCAAGACACCTTGAACCCTTACAGATAGATAGTTTCCTTGGTGGTCATCTACATTGCAAACTTCATGTTTACAAAGAAGCTTGGCATTCTTACGTATTTACCAGCAAAGAGAATCTTAATGAATATATTAATATCAAACAGGGTAGTTATTGTATTTAAACTGTAACTGTATGCAACAATGTAGTTCCATTGGAGTAGCTTTGCACATTTTCTTCTACCACTGGGCTAGTACAAGTGCATAGATATGAAACAAGCATATGTTATTTCAATAGGCATAATATGTAGCAATGATTTTACTTCTTTTTCTTCTAATTTGTTTTAGAAGGCAGGTATATGAATCATCCATAAAAAAGAGCCTATCATGAACAATCTGTGTCAGTGTATAGTGCATTCTTCTATAATCATCACATCTTTTTCTTCTTTTTGACCACTTTTGAAATGTTGTCCTGTTAGATCTGATTAATTATGATATACTGATGGGAACTGTTATTTCCCTTACATGGCACTGAAAAAAAATCATAAAAAATAAGATCCTTGAAATGTAATACACAAGTACATAAATATATGCGGTCATCCAATTTAAAATATAATTTCAAAAACTCCTTCTATTTGAATAACTTGTTCACAAACTGTAGTAATATAGATGGACTGTTATTCTTTAATTATTTTCTAATAACTGCACTTTCTAAGTATCATTAATATGGTTTATGAATAATAAAGAACTACAAATGTCTGTCATTTTGTCACTGAGGCTTGGGAAATCACACATGCTAAAGCCGACTTTCTTAGCAGAAAAAATATTCAAGTAGTGGCCTGGCTTATAGCCCATGTACTGTATCTCAAATTTTTGCCTGTAATAAGAATTCCATTATGTGGTTTTATGAATTTAATTATTAAAAATATTATTCCTACCTCAAATATGTGTCTGAGAGATTGCAATGTGTATAGGGTGAAAAAGACTCACAGTATAAGTCAATAGCCTTTAAAATTTTTAATAGAAACAAAAGTGAATTCAGCAAAGAGGTACATATATTAAAAATGGTCATAGAAAATATTTTCCCAGTTGAATAAAGTACTCATCACTCAAACTATCCCAACTACCGAACACTGACCAAAGTATGCACATTTTGAGAGCCATGTTATTCATAAAAGTATATACAGATTATTCCAAAATTTATACCCAAATAGCCTTTGAAACATAGTGTCTGAATCTTATCTCACAAGAACCAGTATGGCTTCACTGATTCATGGTAGCTGAGGATTTTGGTATATTGAAGTTCATAAATCTAAAAATTAGCTATTTTACACTATTACAAAAGCAATATATACTTTATTTCTGTGAAATTCTCCTGTCAGATGTCCAGGTTATGGGAGAATGTGAATCTACCTGCTAATGACCTGAAAAGTCAACCTCATTCAGTGCTCTCTCTGTGATTTTGTCATTTTTTAAGTAAATATAAAAAGTCAGCAGTGTTTTATGTGGCTTCAATCTTAATTGTATAAGGAGCAACTATTTAGCAGAAAATTGTACCAAAATTAAGAGATTTAGAAACAGGAAGTCTACTTATCATTATTCTTTCTGCTTATATTCTAAAATTTTTATAGTTAAATATGTTAAATACATATTCTTCAATATGTACAGATATTCAGCTATTATGACCACTTCTGTTTTTTAACAGTAGTTTGATATCAATTAAATACCATCTTACAGACAAATTAAATACAATAGTTTCAGTACTAGTCACCTGAAAAATCTCTGATTTAATGCAAGCATAAAAATTTACAGCATTAATAACCCCAATAGGTTCTATTCTTTAAATATAAACTTTGATTTATAACCTTTATAGTAATTATGTTTCTTTAAAGTGCTCATTAATCCCATTTATCCCTTATCTTTTTCTCTGAGTCAAGAACCCAGCTTCTGTCCTGAGGGAGGAATTAAATAGCCACTAGAATAAGGGTTGCACATGAAGTCTCCTGTGGGCTGTGTCAGGAAGAGAAATCAAATTCAGAATAGGTAACACTGAGTATTGAAGCATATAACTGTCTGTTCCAAAACATTTTAAAGAAAGAAAATAGACATTGTTTCAAGAAGAGCTCAGCAATAAGGAATAGTTAGTAAGAAATCATCCCTGATGCTACCATCAAAAGACTGTTAGGGGAAAAAGGGAGCCTGTCTTATATATGAATCAAGATTTTACTGCTAGTCTAACTAATGTTTTATTGTCTGTTTAAAAAGGGCAAGTTATTCCTAGTTCAGTTACAATTAAATTAGCACTTGAAGCACAAACCATCTAAGTATTATAGAAAATATGTATTTAATACAAGATTCAGGTCATGTATGACTACATGTGAGGTATAGTTTTATACACAGTATCTAACATCTAGGCCTTCTTTCTCTTTTAATGCTCACATTTTCTCAGTACTTCTGATTCATTGTTATGCTCCTATTTGTTGAGATGATGAAGCCATAAAGGAACTGTAAATCTACAAAGCCACTGAAACCTCAAGCCTGAAGGGAAGGACCAGCATGGGTGCAGTTTCTGCTTCTGTAAATTTGTTTATAACATTCTTCTCTTATGATTCTTAACAGCACAGCATATCTGACTGACAGGAGTAGTGGAACTGTCACTCCCTCATCCTATGGGAAACAGCATGTGAAACACAACAGCCCATAATGAAAAGTCTTATGTTCATTGGCATTTTTTTTGTCATGGATGGTCCATGAAACATGGACACAGAGGATAAGTGTTTTGTCATCCCAAACAGACTGAAAGGTCTGTTACACAGATCTCTGCAGTTAGCTGGGCCAGGCAGTCAGGACTCTCCTACTTCTTTCCTGAATTGTTTATGGTTTCCTCCTTCTAGGCAGACCTTGCATTTGATTCATGTACTCCTAGAATGCTGATGTCCAGGAATGCAGTAATCAAAAGATTTGCAGTAATCAAAACATCCATCTTATGTAACATTTCTATTGAAATTTGAAATAAAATGTGATCAAATCTCCAGTATAGCTTTCAAAATCTAATTTTTCATACTCTTCTTCTTTAGGATATTGCTGGCATATAAAAACCAATACCCTAACAAGAAATATCCCAACAAAACAAACTGACTGTTTTTCATGGATGAGTATGTCTATTCAGGAAGGCAAGCCAAGAGATTGTTGAATGGCCTCATAAATAACTGCAGTGCAGGGTCACATCTAAAGATGAATATTAGATAGTGCCAGCTTACCATCGTTAAGGGCAGGATGATGCCAGTGTGGGCAGATGGAATGAAAAAACATTCCATCCATTGCAAAAATATACAAATAAAGAAACTAGGAGTAGTGTCTGTAGCCACATGAAAGCATTCTTAAAACCAGGGTTCAGTTTCAGCCTCATCAGTTACTTTATTTTTTAGTTTTACTCTTCAGCATCACAACTTTTGGGCAGTGTTCCATGATGCTGAGAAAAGCTGTTTATCATCTGTCTATGACATTCTTAGTTTCAGTTCTTCCTTCTATTTTGGGAAAAAAAAGTGTTCAAGGAGAACCCTGATAAATATATTCCAAATATGTTTGGATACAGCTGCACATACATAATTGTAGGCAGCTATGAAAATTAAGTTTGCATTCAGTAAGGAATGTAACAGTCACAGGGAATGACTAAAGCCTTTGAAAATCATATGTATTACATTTGTTTTGTCAACACCAAATGTCAACAAACTGAGCTATACTGAACCGTTGGATTTGCATTTCCCTTGTTATCCCACTTTTCATTTAATTTCATTGAACCATCACGTTTTCTAGGTAGTGGAGATGCCAACAGAAAATTTTGGAGTTCATTCTGCACATGTCTCTGTGTGTGTGAATGAATGGCTACTCTCTTCTAAACCATCCACCCTGCAGTGGGTCTTCCTTCTCTCTTAGCCTGATTTCTGTGTTTGTCTCTGCCAGCTTGAGTGGAGAGGAAGTGACCACCACAGTGGCTCCTCTGCAGGGACAGCAAACTTCCCATTCCAAGGCATTTCCTGATGTGATGCTGTGCTTGGCTTGGTGCTGGCAGAAGCACCCCACACACAAGTACGGCAAGAGGGAAACATCTCTGAAAGGTTTTGCTGGTGTTTATGAAGCTCTGGTGGGCATGGACCACAGTAGTAAAAGCCATTACTGCTTCATTTTTCTGCCCACTAGTCCTTAATTTTCCTCCCTAGGCAACAGAGAGCACAATTGCTAATACCAGGGATAAAGGTATTAATGGATTTCAACTGAGTCGTGACGGTAGATTCTGTGAAGTTTTTTTCTTATTTTCAAAGCTCGCAGCAACAGAAAGTTAATCTAATTGGCATTATTTTTGTTTTCAGCTTTCAGACATTGAAATTTAGAATTTTCTGAGTTTGCTGCTTCTAAAAAAGCAATTATTTTAACTCTGGTGATAAGCTGAAATAGAATGTAAGTAATTTAGACTAAAACAATACCATTCCTTTTGTTAGCTCTCACATTTATGTCAGCATATCTTGCAGGTAAAGACAGTGTGAATTGGATGGTGTTTGAACAGGACATCTGAACTTTTCAAGTGTTACCAGTGAATTTTATGCAGTCATGATAGTCAATACTAGTTCAATTTTATTATGGAAAATTGTACGACATTGTGGTCTCATTTAGATGAAATGTATCATCAGGACACCACTATTTGTCTTTTTTTAAAGGACACACTGTGAAAGAAAGGTAAGTTTCGTGCAAATTCAAGACTGAGTTATTATGTTCTTTCTGCTTAAATGTCTCTTCTCTATTTTAGAGCTAGGCCAGTATATTTTTTGTTTCATAACCTAAAATTTGTCTAACATTGATATGCATTGCTACTCCATGGCAACAGGAATTATACTCCCAGCGTGGCTTTACTTCTGTAATAAATGACAGAGGCAGCAGAAACCGTTCCTTTAACCAGCCATCAAACACATGTATGCTTTACTTGCAAATAATATAGGATAAATTCTCCCCACTCAAGTCCACACCATGTATTTGATTTTCTTTCTGGAATAAGAGTGAGACTTATTCAGAATTAAAAGAAATAGACTGGAGTTGTTTCCCCAGATCACTTTGAAAGTTGGGATTGCCAGCCCCAATCCTTCACAAACTGTGAGTCAAGCACACAAAAACCTGAGAATGGCATTAAACAAAAATGTGATTTCAAATAATAACAAAGTACTTTAATTTGCCTTCCATTTTCATGTCTTAAAAATGCAACCGTATTCATATTTTCAATCCTTCTTTAAAAGACAGACTTTTCCAGATAAGAATGATCTTCTGTAACTGTAAATGAAAAACACCAAATATCATAATCATGAGGAAATTAGAAGGTGAATAGTAAGATACATATTTGAAAACCAGCAAAAGCAGTCTCCATGTACTTCTCCCATGCTCAACAGCACAAGAAGCTTCAAAAAGCTTCAGTATTCCTTTATCACTTTGTGCCGGTTTAGACACAAATCGAGGAGGAAACAACCCGGAAGGGAGTCTCTCTCCTCTCTCCTGCCAGCCAAGCAAGCAGGTCCCGGCAGCACCCACCCCTCACGGGTTCGGGAGAAAGAATTTCTCACACGAGAGTGAAAAAACCCCCGTTTATTCAACAAACCGAGCTCCCCCCTCCCTTCCCAGAGGTGGAGGTCGATGGGTTTCCCCACAGGTCTCTCACGCGTCCCAGGCCCAAGGCCCGAGCCCAGCCGGGCCCCGCCGGATCGAAGGGGGGTCCCAACCACGAGTCCCAGAGATGGCGAGCTGGTCTCGGATGAAGGAAACGAGCTGAAAAACCGTCCAGAAAGGAGCAGAAGCCGCAGAAGCAGATCTCCGTCCTCTCCAGCCGACAGCTGAGAAAAAAAAGGTCCAGAGCAACCCCTCCTCCTCCGCTACCAGCAGAGGGAAAAAAGTCTCCAGCCGGGCAAAAGTATGTAAACATTCCGGCTGCAAGGTCAGGCGAGCCGCCGTGAAGAGTCCTCCCGGCTGCAGTCCGAAGGCACAAAAAAAAACCTTCCAGCAGGCGATGGGGAATACAAGATCATCCCACGACACACTTGAATGCAAAAATAGCTTGTGAATAGTTGGGAGGATAAATCACCCAACTATTATTTAACACCTCCACTCTGTCAGTCTTTTCCTGTATTATTTGCAAATAATCCTAGGTAGGATCAGGCAGTGTGAAGAAAGCACAGTAAATGAACTGCATGTATAATATCTTTACTGAGATTTTTATTGCTATTCAATACTAAGGACAACTTGTATATTAAAATACACTAAAAAAATAAAATTAATACGACTACTGAAATGGTGACCTTAGAATCTGGTACATTACACATATTCCCAAAAACATTTTGTCATAAAAAATAAACACAGAACCTAATTCTTCCAAGTATTCAGGGCTTTTTTCCTGTTAGATAATTTTCTAATCCTATTTTTTCCCACCCTAAATGTTTTTAATGCTTAAAATAGAGGCAACTGTACAAAAAAAAATCAGTAATTTTGATTATTGATCCTACAGATCCTATAAGGCCTTCAGGGCATCATGAGTGCATGCCAAGTGGAAGACCTGGAGGAAAGGCTTCAGTTCAGCTAGCTCATACATCACTTCCAGCATTGTGCATATCTGGATGAGCAAGTACTGATGAATGCATGCTCTCCATTTGTGCACGTCTGCACAACCTTTTGTACAAATCTGGAGCAGCAGCTGGCCAAATTCCCTTTTAGGAAGTATTTATTGCAAGTCAAAGCCAGAGGTCTGGCTGTGGAAGCATGAGGGTACCTCAGGACTGCACATGGCAACAGCCCTTAGTGGCAACCAGCAGAGAAGGTGTACGTGCCAGGAGAATAAGCCAATCTTGTGGGTTTGGTTTAATAACATCAGTAAGGATTTTATAGCAGCATACAACTCTTGACAAATTCTCTCTGTATTTGCATAACCGTTTCAGGATTAGGAATTATTTATAAAAGTTTCAGTATTTTGATTGCCTTTAAATTGTCTCCAAATTATAGTTCTTAAAATTAAAACCAAACTAACCTAATAATGCACAGTCATTTCAAATATACATAAAAAATCATCTACTAAGCCTAAAAAAATCTTTTACTATCCTAAAAAAAACCCACATTCAAAACAAATAGCTTTAAAAATAGAGGAACTGAAGCAAGAATTCAAAACAAAATAAACCAAAGTCAGGGTGCCTTCACAAATAAAAAATTATCATTTTCCTCAGTCTGGTTTTGACAAAGCTTAATTTTGCTATGGGGGCAGCGTAACCTACTTAAGATGTACAATTTTTGGTTAAATCTTGAGAACTCAGATGCAGCTACCTATATTCATGAGGCAGTAGAATTTTTTCCTAGCCTTAAGCAAACTCTCAGATAATTTTTTAGCCTTTTTTTTTCCCTTTATGGGAAGCACTCCACACTACTTTCATCCACTCAAACTCCCATGGATAATTGTGTCCTGTGCCTCTTGCAGATGAGAAGCCTCCAAGCTCTTGCGTAGGACCTTTCCAGAAATAATGTGGGAGTAAGCCATGTGCTGAGTAAATTGTTCTGGCATAAGGCCCACAAGTGCAGCCTCTCCAGCATGGAACTGCACATGAAATTGTTCTGTGACTCATGTGCAGACATTCTTTTACCTGGCAAATGCCTGTCTACTCACACAATGCAGTAAGCGTTAAACTCAGATTCTTGCACTGTAAATCAACTTAATCAAGGCTGAAGATTTTCCAGGTACAAGGAATCACTAATCTGGTGCCTATTTGGAAGTTTAAACTTTTCTAAGCCAACCCCACAACTAGAATGGAGCTTAGGCCTCTTGGTATTAAAAACTTTTGTTTGTTTGTTTTTCTTTTTGCCAACATAGTAATGAATTCTGCAGCATATCATTCTCCCACTTTTTTGTGCTAAAGCATCAATCTGAAAATATCTGAAATTTAACTCTAGATATCCAAAAGATGTTTATAAGTCATAAAAAATGTTAATATGTCACAAAAGATGTCATATAAACTAGCCAATATTCAATTAAACTTTACAAAATAAATGGAAATTTAAAACTTCAGCATTATTAGATTAAAATTGTAATTTTTGAAATCTTAGTTTTTCCTTGCACATAATTAACCATCTCTCTTCCTGTCACACTGTAACACAAGACAACAATGGAATCACAAGATCAGCTGTAATTTGGTCACAAGATCAGCTAACAAGTCAGAAGATCAGCTATGATTTTTTATTTATTTTCTGAGTCCTTAGAATAATAATAGAGTCCTTAGACTCTAAACTGGTTTAAGTGTAAACTGAGGTATAGGTTTGTCAAGTGTTTGAGTAGTGCAAAATTTTGGCTTACCGGAACACCACTGTGATTACATGAAAGCACATGATTTTTTAAAAGCTTCTTGGATTTAATAGAGCCTGAATAAGTTGAGTATTCCTAATGTAGAAAAGGGTAGAGATATGTCTCAGAGAAATTTTGAATACTGGAGTTGAGAAAATTTCTGTAAATTTACATTTGAAACTCATGTAAGTTGCATTCTGTTCCCTATTTTAATTCAAGTGATTTTTGTTACTTTATTTCAATGGATTAGGCCAGTGTGCAATTATAAAACTTGTAGCCCATATTTCCAGCACATTATGACATACAGGCTAGAACACAGAAGACAAAACAATGTGCATGCAGTTTGGATTGGTATTTAATTCTATTTTGTAATGTAACATAAGAAATGTTGTCATATGAGATTGAGTTATAGTAAAAATCTTTTGTGATAAATTACTTGGTTAATTTTAAACACAAGGTTCACAATTTTCTGGTTTAAATTCCCTAAGAAAACTAGCTAAATTCAAATAATAAACATATGAATGACTTTTTTTTTCTTTTCTATATATTGAACAAAAATAAAATTCTTTAAAGCTTAAATAGTTTAGTTTGTGTTTTCTACAAGGTACTTTAAAAATGAAATGTGCTCCTCAGAATTAATAATACAGCTCTCTCTGTTTCAGTCCAGGGATGAGCAATTTTGATTTCAGAATGCGCTTTTATCTAATGGATAGCAATTATATTGTATAATATTTTTTAATTCCAGGCAGCTAATTTCAAAAGAGCACTGGAAAGATCTCAGCTATCCAAATTGCTAGAGCTCTTTTCAGAGGCCACAGAAAATGTTGCCACCATCAGTCTGCCTGTAACTGCATACATTTGCTTCCATGTTTGAGATACTTATGACAATAGTAAGGATTGAAGAGCTTGCCCCTCTCAAGGAACCAAACTTGGCTAAGATCTCACAGAAACTTATTTATAGCTGTACTTTCAGTCATGAGGTGAAACACACACAGACCCGCCTCTATAGACAGCAAGCGGTGCCTCAGCTGTGAGGCTCCAACTCGCTCCACAACCCAAGCCAAAAGCATGTGGTCATCACCATCAGGTGAACTGTCCCACCCACCAGCATCTCCTGCCACTCTGCTAACTAGAACAGCAAAATGTCTTCCCTCAGAGGGCTTGGGGCCAGGGCTTCCTTAGCATCCAGCTGCCAGGTAGCTGTCCTTAAACAGCCCCTCCCTACCCCCTGTCCAAGTGCCTGGTTCCCCAATCCACCCAAACCCCTGGGCTTCAGCTAGCAGTGCCATGATTCCCCACCAGGCCTTCACCTTTTTCCTTCATCAAGATAGCTGCAAAATGCTCCCATGCAGTGCCTGGTACCTCCTCCACCTGCGTGCAGCAGGAGACTATCAGCATGTTAATATTGTTGGCCAAGGGTGTTTTGCAGAGTGCTGAAGCAGGCGCATGTCACCAAAAAGGCAAAGTACGGTGCACATGCACAAGCACTTCCTGAAGAGAAGCAGAAAATGAGGAATGCAGACCAAAGGGTTTCAGACAAATCAAAGCCACAGGCCAGGCATAGTTTAATTATAGAAATTTTCTGTGGGGTGCAGGGAGTGTGGGGGTGCTTAAGAAGAATGCGGATCACAGAAAAACAGGTAAGTTATGTCTGTTACAGGAAGGCAATTTTCAATTAAAGTTCAGCATATTCTTTCAGGCAAAACATGGCAGGCCAAGCAGAGCACCTGCTGCTGCAGCCCAGAGGCACTCTGATGAGCCAGCTGTGACCGACGTCACCTGGGCTAGAGCAGGATCCAGGCTAGAGCAGAAAGGGAAATGTCACCGCTGGGAAGCAGGCAGGGATCTCTCAGCCTGGGAAGTGACAGCACAGAGAGCGTGCCCACTGTGTGGCTGCTCACGTCAGCACCAAGGTGAGGGTGTCAGTGCTTTGTGTGCTGAGGAGGGAGAGCTGCCTTGCCAGATCAGGAGCCTGGCTGCCAGGCTAGCAGCTGAAACTTAGCCAGACAGTGATGGCACGCAAAGGTAACTGGATATGGACTGGAGAAATGTACTGGCAAGGTCCTAGGCATGTTAGACAGACAGTTGGGATGGCAAGGGACCTTTAAGCCTTTAAATTTATTCACTTCAGTTTAGCTATCTGCTAGTGTGGAGTTAAAATGGGTGAGTTTATAGGAACTGCAGTATGGGAAATAATTGCTCAAGCATAAAGCAGATGGTTAGTTTACCTGTGGCTAATCTGCTGTATTTCTGAAAAAAAAGTCATGCACTCAGCATGCTTGTATTATTAGCCTACTTGTATTATTAGCCTTATACAAACATTTAAAAATCTGTGGTGGAAAAATTTTCATGAAAACAAACCCCAAATATATAAACACAAATTTATAAATAATATAAATATAATTTATGAAACGGGAAGAGAGACTGAGGTCCTCTCTAACACCTTGGAGAGCCTTCCATGTCACAGAATTTGTATATGGGTTTTGCAGTGGGAATGGCTCTGGTAGAATATCTTTGGTTGCTTCCACTAATTTTAGTCCTTGCTTCCTTGTGTAGATTATCACCATTACTACATGCAGAAACTACGTGTTGTATTCTTTGAAACCTCAAAACCATCATTACAATAAAATGGACCATCTATAGGAGACACATAAGGATGCATCTCGGGACTTTAGATGATAATTTGGAGGTTCATGTTCACAGGCATTTGTGAAAACTCATGCATTCTATTATCCTTTAAAAAAAGTAATTCCTGTTATATCAGGAAAGACTATTGTTATTCAAAATGTATAGCTGTGCATTGCTCTAACAAGGGTATTTATAATATGCTGTGCAATGCAATCTGTCTGGGGGGAAAACCATTCAAAAAAATTTCAGAATTAATTCAAAGCAAACAGGCTTACTTTTCAACAGGTACCTGCAGATTTGATGCTGCATGCCAACTAAAATGTATTTTTAGATTTTTTGGGTTTTCTATCTGGCACACTTAGCAAGGGGACATCTGGAAATAAGTGCCACATGGAAATAAGTGTCACATTACAATTACTGTTATTGTAACCTACAAAAATACTTTTGGAGGCCATAGAGCCCCTTACTGCATTTGATAAAATAACATGGTCATGCATTCTGATTTTGAATGAGTTGAATGAGAGGATGACTTCAATGCCTCACAGATACATCTGTAATTTCTGTAATGCTTTCCATATCAGGTTGTTCTTGATATTTATTTTATTTGGATTTCTGAAACAGCATGAGGATTACTACAGTGAAATGACAGCTACATTTAATTAAGGCATGACTGATGTATCTGCAAATAATCTTGGATGAGAATTTAATTTTTCATTTGGAACTCTTGCAGACAGAACATGATTTCCTTTGGCTTTTTTTTATTTAATATTCTACTGATTTTTCTACTGCTTAAGGAAAAACAGTGCTGCATCTCAAATCAAATAGTTAAGATATCAAGTGTTATCAAATAGTTACTTCTGGTTGACACATGACATTGATCTGATTAGTCACATCTTGGTGTTGCTCATCCTAGATTGTGAATGCAGGCAATCCTAACAAAAATATTCCCTGTGTACTGTTATTTTCAGGAGCTTCAGCTGTGCATTTTTGTATGAGCTTCTTGTAAACATTCCCACTAATAGACACTGGTCAGAGGGCACTTGAAGAAAATAAACAGAAATAGAATATGGCCACAGCTGAACAAAATTCACTTAAATATTCAGGAAACTATTGATAGAAAATGCTGGTAAAATCTGTTCAGCTCTAACATCTGGATGGCTTGAGTAAAAAAAAAATGAAATTAAATCCCACTTTGAAATAAATTTATTAAAGTTACCACAGTATTCTGGGAGCTTGTGTCAGTTATTCCAGAAATCCAATTTGTTGCAGATATATTGGAGGTTCACAGAAGAGGTAAACAGTTGCTGTGGTGAAAAATTCTATGGGAGTAAGTAGGTAGAGGATGGGAAAGTTATTTGTTCATATTATTTGCTCTAGGATATTAATTTCATGTCCAAATTAAAACTGGGCAATGGTATTTGCATTAGCTATGCTTTAGTACAAAAACAAATCACTTTGTTATTATGAGTTAGCAGTTTTTCTTCTTAGAGGAAAAAAAGGAAAGCCCTATTTCTTGGACATATAAGCAGATGAACCGTCGCCATAGCAACCGAAGGACGTCTCCATCGCGTCATTCTGTCAAACAGCCCCTGCATGTGACTCCAAGCTCACATTCCTTACTTCCATCTGAAAGTAGGCTTTAGTCCTGCCATCCAATAAAATCAATACCCAGTAGGATGTTTTCTGTCTGTCATAGTTTAGAAATAAAGGGCTACTTACAGTAGTCTTTCTTGTCTTAAAGGAAAAGTAAAGGTTGTTTATCTATCATATACTAGGAGATAATGAAAAATAGAATTAATAGAAAACAGATCATTTGTTTCCAGGAATGCTAAGTTTGCTCTTGCTCTTTATTATGTTTAGTGATTCAGTCATGTCTTCGTTACAGAGTATTATGATAGGTTCTTTGGACAGCTTCCAGCACTGAGTCTGGCTTAAGAGAAACACCATGTTTCTCTCCCACAGTTATGAAAGAGGCTTTGATTTCTCCACCAAGAGGAGGAGAATCACACTGCAAACATGATTTACAAATCAGGCATCAGAAACCAAATACAAAGTTAATTGATCGTCCATTTCCTTTGCAGCTCTAAAGTAGGTTTTTATTTTCATGTTCTTGCCCTCTTCAAAAGTGTTTTCTAGCTTCTCTCTCAGATTCTAAAAGGTTGTTCTCACCTTGCCTCATCTTTCCTCTTCATCACCATTAGATTTTCACCTTTTCTACACCTGCAGTGGAATAAGAACCAACACATTTGGCCTGTGCTTTCCTGGTCTAATTCCCAGAAGCCTTCCCAAATATTACAAAAGCAGTGGCGACTTGTACTTGTGTGGGTTCTGCCTTTGAACTCAACGAAGTCAGCTCAGGTTCAGCTTGGATATATCAAATGGCTACTGCAACAGTCTCTGTGAGAAAAGAAAGAACAGTTGCCTCATTAGGTAGATCTTGAGGCAACCTTGTTACTAAAGTTTTGAGCTCTTCGTCTGCTGAGCGGTTTGTGATGAATACCAGTTGTGCCTAAGTGTAACACAAACTTTCGCTGGAATTAAAGTTTCAGTTTAACTACAGAGTGATCATACTTTAAGATCCATACACCAACATGACAGTTATGGAAGATATGGAATGTAAGAGATGGAAAAAATTATGATGACAAGAAAGCACCACCTCTCTGTATCACTACATTAAAGTAATGAATGGTATAACTGCCATGAGAATGTATGGCTCCAGAACCTGAACATTTTTCGCCTCAGCAGTGCTTTATTCAGTCTTATCTAAGATTCTCTCTCCCTCTGAAACATACATTTTAGATGCATGAAAATGTAAAATACAAGAAAATATATATAAGATGAGGCAAGAGTCTATGCTCAAGCGAATTAACAGATATACAGAAAAGTGATTTGCAAAATGTCAATTTTCCATATAAAATTAATGGTCTTGAAATGCTATCTAAGCAACTTCTGTCAGTTTCAGTTAAGCCAGATGGACTGATAGTTTCCAAAACAGATTGCCAGAATCACACCAGTGAAACAGTTTCCTATAGAAGTGGGAAGTGAGTTTGGCAATCTCCTCCTGGTGGTTTTGTATTGTTAATTGTCTTCATAGTAGCTATTATGGGCTATGTTTTGGATTTATGATGGGAACACTGTAGATAACACAGGGATGTTTTTGTTCTTGCTGAGCAGCTCTGACACAAAGTCAAGGCCTTTTCTGCTCCTCACCTCACCCCTCCAGTGAGAAGGCTGGGGGTGCACTGTGAGTTTCAAGGGGACACAGCCAGGACAGCTGACCCCAACTGACCATATGGCACCAGGCTCAGCACACAAAGCTGGGGGAAGAAAGAGGAAAGGGGGGACATTCAGAGTAATGGTTTTTGACTTCCTAAGTCACAATTACATATGATGGGGCCCTTCAATCCTGGGGAAGGGTGAACACCTGCCTGCCCATGGGAACCAGTGAATTGGTTTGCTTTGCTTGCATGTGTGGCTTTTGGTTTATCTTTATCTCTGTTTATTTCAACCCATGAGTATTCTTATTTTTAGCCTTTGGGTTCTCTCCTCAATCCCAGTGCAGGGGTGTGAGAGAATGACTGTGTTGTGCTTAGTTGCAGATTCAGGTTAAACCACAACACTCATGTCAAAAGAAATCAAGCAAACCACATGATATACACTTTTTTTATTAAATGTCATTAGAAAAACCAAGAATCAGTTTAAGTATTATGTCTAGCAGTTCCTTTCTTTTCTTTTCTTTTTTTTTTCCAAATGAAAGAAAATATTTGAGTTTTAATTCTGAGACAGAAAGTCTCAGGTGCTCGGAACTTCAACTCTAAATCCAAAGTTCAAATGTTTTCTTCTTACTTTCAAACTAAGTAGTAATTCCTGGAAAGATGAACACCACACTGAGGAGCGGGACATAAATATCTGTTCTCAGAAATTAGCAAGGTTTAAAAAAATGGGTGAAAAGTCTGTACAGTTTGTGCTGGCTTGATTACTTCACATATAGCGTTCACTCACACAGGACTCCTTTATGAATTTAATTAGACTGCTTCTGCCTCCACCTTTGATTCTCCTCAGCTGCCATCAGGACAGGTCTGCCTAGTTCCAGGTTTGTGACAACAGGTATGCTGTATTTCTTCCCAGCCTTGAAAAGTTTTCACCTGACACTAGGGGGACACTAGTCCTTTGTAAGAGATACCAGCCTTATCGATTCTCCAATTTCACAAATGCTGTCGTTATCTGCTGACCTAAAGTTTGTTCCACCTGATTTCTCTGCTGACAAGTCTCGTTCAGCAGATCCATTTTACCCTATTTGGTGAGCTCCTGTTTTGTTTGCATTAGCTCTCTCAATGTCCAGTTCCAAGTGGGAACCTGGGCTATGACTAGGTCCTGATTGTGCCAGACCAAATTACTTGGCCATTCTCAGTTTAAGTTTATGCACATGAACAGATTACTAGATTTCCAAGGCTCCTATTAATCAGTTTTCCTATAATTTCAAAACTGTTACCTTATCTAAAATAGAAAAAAAATTATCTGTAACCATTATGCCTTGAAGAAAGGACTGCTAAGTCATCTTTTTAATCCAAATTATTTATGCTTAAGAAAAAAATTAAGAAAGATAATTAGAAAAAATTATTGTCATTTTGAAGGCCGCACAGTATGTTTTTGAAACGTTTTCTGTATGATGTATTCTATTAACCTTAAATGCAAGTGTAGAGTGTTTAACTGATGTAATACTAAGAAAACAGGTCTGTGTTTGTTTAAAAAAAATCAATACTGCAATTTGATTCAGATATGTCATTGTTTCCCTTTATATCATAGATCTGTGGATATTAAATCATGTCAGTTTCCATTTGTGAGAAGCTTGCTGATATGTATACTTAGATTTAGTCTGTAATTTATTATTGTTTTTCATTTAAAATTTGGTAGCTTCCAATTCCCCTGGTTAAAGCTGTGGCTTTACAGGAGCAAGTGCAAAATCTCCAAGGGAAAATGCAGCTCAAGTGCCAGTGATTCCCAAAGGATATACTGTGGTGTATAGTGTGCCATAAGGATAGTAGAAATTTGGCAGCACCTTGTTTGCTCTGCCATTTGATTTTAGCACCTAATCTAAAGAGCCTGCCTTACAGGTTTGTCCTGTGACCCAGGAATAAAGAACCAAACAGACTGAGTTAAGATTTTTATCCATCACAAGCAGTTCAAAGGCTTATCTTTGGTGGCTGAGGATCTCAGAGCTTATCAATACAATTCCCTTGTTGGGTAATCTTTGGCTCTGCTGACAGTGGGTGGGACTGGGTGTGTGTATCCATCTTCTGACGGAGACTTACCAGGTACACTGTCTGTGTGACTTAAATAAATGCACACTCATCAAAGACAGTATAAAATGTTCTGAAACCTTACAGATGTTGTGCTGGAATCATGACACTTAGAGTGACTCAGTGCCATCAAATATTTCCCCACTGCATCATCCCAAGACTTAGTCCCAGCCCTGAGTCCAGTGTCCTCCACTACCAGTCAGAGCAGCAGCCTGGTGACTGTCAGGATTTAATTTTGTTTGTCAACTTTCAGCATTTCCTGTCATTATTCATACTGGGAGATGGAAACTCCTGCAATGAAGTGCAGACAGAAACAACTTAAGTGCAGTGAATACCCCTATAGAAATACTTCATACTGATGCAGTCTTTTCTGCTTTAAAAATGTATAATACAACTTAAAGAATGAGCACTGGTAGTCATACTGGTACTCCTCAGAGATGCCACTAATAGCAAAAAATTATATAGCCTGGATATTAGAAAAAAATTTCATCAAGAACTGCTCATCATAACAAATATTCACATGCATGACCAGACATGGAATGTAGGTTAACTAATTCCTCACATTTAATTCCTCCAACTAAATTACTCTTTCTAAATACAGTTCCTTCATAAATGTAGAGGAAGAGGAAAGTGAACGGCTCCATAGGAAACCAGAAAAGCCGAGTAGGTCTGGAACATTTAGCATTACATCTTTAATCACAATTTAAAAATATTTTTTCTGCATTTGAAAAAAAAATTAGTAATTTATACACAAGAAGTAAGGAACAGAACTAGACATCTTGCTAGTACTACATAAAGATCAACTGGTCTCATTAGGATGGTATTTTATTTTCTTCGCAGTATACCACTTTAAAGGATCCAGCAGGGAAATGCCAACAAAAACTAAGCAACTAGAATGACAGTGTCATCCCTGTGGAAACATCAGCACTTCATCATCCTCTTCAGTGCTATAACATGTCACCTAGAGAATTCCTTCTGAGATTTTTCTTTTTCTAAAAAGGATTTAGCCTAATTTGTATTCCCTACGTGTAAAATGCAGCTTTATTGTTTTAAATTACATGACTTCTGTATCTCCTGAATAAAAGCCCTTTTTAAGAGAAACAAAGTATTCTGTTGCCTTGATCACAGGTCTTTGGCCTAAAAGAAAAAAAAAATTTCTTTATAGTTTCTCCAACTTGTCTAGCATGTCAGAAAATAATGACATTATTAGTGCTTTTCTCTCCTTCCCCTGGGTTCCTGTAGTTCTTCTTCTTAGATGAAAAACTTCAATATTTCATTTAAGAAGATTTAACATTAAATCCTCTGTAAACTCATAGACCACATTAACATTCCAATACCTTTATGTGATGTATATCATGTAGTTTTCAACTATCTTTGAGTTTTGTTTTTTAACTAAACTGATAATATTTTTCAGTTTATTATACAGTCTGGTTAAGGTAAGAAATCATTGCCTAATAAAAGTAGACCATGGACTGGTAGTAGTGCCTAGAGAACAATGGCTCAAAGACCACCAGCTAGACTACACGGGATTTCAGGAGTTTTGGCAGTGACTGCTAAAACTAAATTGCTCTTACACTGGATCATAAAAAAGCAAGGAAGTGCCATGGTTTAAGGACAGTTTTAACCATCTGTTTCTTTATAATTAGCCATAACATGACATTAATGAAGAACAAAACATGTCATCCTTGTGCCTAGACAGGACCTAATAGAGTATCAGTTAAGCTTTCAATTTCTCCCTTACCTGTAAGATCATAAGTTGTGAAATGCTGTCAGCTGCACTATAGGCAGACTCAAAAAGACTGTCATGAATATTCTGTGTTGGGACAGTGAACAGAAAAGTCTCCTGTTTTGATCTGTGTATATGTATTTACCACTCCTATAAAGAGCTAAATACTAGGTATATAAAGCAATAGAGTATCATAAATAGTTTAGAAAAGCTTATCATCTCCATACAGTTATATGCTGTGATGTGGTCTTTCTCTTGGGCTTCTGTTGCCCTGTCAGTAAAAAAGGAAGACCAGAAATTGCTCACTCTCCATACAAGGAGGAAGACTTGACATTAGCAAAGAAATTTAGTGCCCTCCAAACCACGGATGAGGTGGTTTAAGGCGTCAAGTGAGGCAACTGAGTCATCACCTGAAGAAGCAATGAGAGATTGTGGTGGGTGACTCCCTACTGCAGGGGACAGACACCCCTCTGCTGACCTCACCAGCTGTCCAAAGAAGTTTGTTGCCTGTCAGGAGCTTGAATCAGAGCTGTCATGGAAAGACTTCCAACACTCATCAACATATCTGACTATTACTTCCTGGTGGTCTTTCATGTGAGGAGGATGCAGGGCAGTTAAGAGTGCAACCATGGATTTCAGGAGAGCTAACTTAATCTCCTCAGGGATATTCTTGGAAGAGTCCTGTGGGAATGGGCCCTGCAGGTACAAGGAATCAAAGAGAGCTGATTCAAGAATCACTCTTCCCAGGGTCAAGAACAATGCATCCCAGTAAGCATCCCAATCAGGTAAAGAGGGCAAGAGGTCTGCATGGATGAACAAGGAACTTCTGTCATGGCTCAAGTGTAAGCAGGAAGCACACAGGAGGTGGAAGCAGGGTCTGGCCACTTGGAAAGAATATAGACAGGTTGTCAGAGTAAGTGGAAATGAGATAAGGAAGACCAAGGCCCATCTGGAAATATACCTGGCCAAGGATGTTAGGGACAACGAGAAGGGCTTCTTTGAATATACTAGTAACAAAAGGAAAACTAATGTGGGCCCATTACTAAATGGAGAGGGGACCCTGGTAACAGAGGATGTAGAGTTACTGAATGCCTTCTTTGCATCATCCATCTTGTCTCAGAAATTTTAATGTTGTCATTATTTAAGCTGCATGTGAAATGTCAGATTTCCTTCTTTTATAAAAGAATCAAAGACTGGAATGCACCTATACATCTGCTAAACTTCAGGACTTTGTCTCATATGACTGAGTATGCAACTTCACAAGTACTGTAACTTCAAATATATATTTTCCATTATGCATGCATTTCATATTGCAGCTGTAAATGTTTTATGTCATTTTCTTTGTACTGGTACCAATTTTTTGTTTGATTTTTATCAGTATCAGCTCACATGGAATTTATTAATCATATTTTGAGCCTTTTAGTTAATTTCAAACTTGGTTTTCCCATGTTTATGGCATAATATAATGAACTGCAATTCCTTCCTTACTGTTTTTTTTTTTCTTGTCACAACTTGAAAATATATTTTGAATCTCCTTTCCAGTTTCTAAAGAGATCTAGAGGTATAAAATAGATGGAAATGTCAAATCACATTTGACAATTAAAAAAAAAAAATTAAAACTTTCATTCTTCTCAAGGACTTCAGAAGGAGGCCTTCTAATGGAAATATCTCGGCCTTGGAGTTCAAAGCAGTAGGTACTTAAATTCATATATACCTCCATACATACCCTCTAAAATGAGTTTGTCCTGCACCAAGGCATAGTATCTGGATAGAATTATACAATGCCCAGATTTTCTCAAAGGGCTTCATCTGTTTATAATGCAACCACATTTTCATAGCTCCATATTTTCTGGGAAAGATATAATTTTATTTACGACAAAAACCATCACTTTTCTGCTAACAATAGTACCAGCTTCCAGAGCTTTTCTGTTTCCAGGCATCATGCTCCATTGATATTTCAGAACACATCTACATTACAAGGCCAATTCTAGCACAGCCACACTGGCATAGCTCCTGCTAGAGATGCAGCATAGGCTGACAGGAGAACCTTTTCAGCTGTCATAGCAACACTACCTACCCTGCATAACATAACCTAAAATGGCAAAAGCACTTTTGTATCAGCATGGCTGTGACAGACACCAGGGGCATGTTAATACACTCTGTTTGCTGAATACCCTGATATAATGCACAATATCCTGTTTTTCTGTGTGGTGGTAGTTTACCATCATCATTCAGAATATTCTTAATCAGCACTGCAAAATATAGTCCTTATCAGAGAATCACAGAATGGCTGAGATTGAAAGGGAGTTCTGGAGGTTATTTGGTCATTTATGTCAGGCATCAGCCTCAGTCAGGAAGGAATAGGTTCCTGTCTGGATCACAGGCCTGCAATCAGACCTTTGAAGCTAAGAGGATGATATTATTAAGACGGAAATATCAACTAAAGGAATGAAATAAACAGATTTTGTGCATATATAAGATTCCCTGTACAGAAAGCAGACACAAAGAGATGCTCTTTAAACACAGAGCTGGCTTTCAGGAGGGCAGGTTTGGTGCCATGGGAAAAGCGTAGGCTGCAGGCTGCCCTGCATATTCCTGCTACCAGAAAGAAAATGGGACAGGCTGAGATTTTGCACAGACTTGAAAGGTGGAAAAAATTCCACATTGCTTCTGCAATCACAAGGATAAGGTTTGCTCTCTGAGGCTTTCAGAAGGTTGCAAACAACTAGCAAACAAGCTAAAAGTAGTGTGTCAAGTCTCAGAGCATGATGTCTAGAGAAATATGTGCAAACATCTTGTAAAATAAACAAAGGTTTCAGCTGTCCTACCCATGATGTGTTGACTTGGTAGATATAGAATTGTTCTCCATTTATAGTATCCAGTCTGGAGAAGAGAAGACTGAGGAGAGACCTCATTGAGGTCATTGCTTCGACATCCTCACAAGGGGAAGCAGAGGGCCAGGTACTGATCTCTTCATCCTTGTGACCAGTGACTCAAGGAAACAGCACAAAGCTGAGCTAGAGGAGGTGTGGGAAAAGGAAGGTTCAGGAAAAAGTTTTTCACCCAGAGGGCGGTTGGGCACTGGAACAGGCTCTCCAGGGAAGCGATCACAACACCAAGTCTGACAGAGTCCAAGGAGCATTTGCACAAGGCTCTTAGGCAGACAATGTGACTCTTGGGGCTGTCCTGTGCAGGGCCAGGAGTTGGATTCAATGATCCTGATGGCTCCCTTCCGACTCACCATAGTCTATTATGTCTATTCTGTCTTTATAATTATGTAAATTGGGGCCAAATTTGCCTGAGCCTTATGTGTAAAAGTCAAAAATGGTGAGAGTATTGAGGGAAAAGTAATTCAAACAATGCCAAACTGAGTTGGATAAATTTTTTGAACCTGTCACTAAGCCCTTTGTTAAATAATATTTTTTTCAAAGTTGTGAAATCAATACTGAAGCAGAAGCTTTTGCTGAAAAGTATTTAATTTCTAAAACGTAGAAATATTTTGCAAGCACAGTATCTGGTGTGTTGCTTGCATTTACAAAGACATATTTAGTCAGCCTTCACGAATATGTCTCACTACTATATGTGGGATTGTGTAATCCTGAAAATTTCTGAAGCTACAAGAACTTGCTTATAGGGACTATTTTAAACTTTCTTTTACAAAAAAAGACTAATAAAGTTGTCTTTCTAGCAATGAGGGAAGCTATTAACCATGCACAGAGAACCTTCAACTAGGCAGAAGACTGTGAGGAAAAGGAGTTCAAAGACTTACCCTGAAGAGTTAAAGAAGGTCAGAGTGAGTCAGGATGGAGTTAATTAAATGGTATAACTATTAAAAAAAAAAAAGGAAAGAAGGTAACAGTACTAACAAAATGTTGGTATGGACTTAAATTACTTAGACTTTTCTTATATTTGTGGTATGTAGACAAATTGGTTTTGGAGGGATTGAAATGAATGATGTGTTCTTTTGGATATTTGATGTGTTTGTTTGGTTTTTTGATTGCTTTACATATTATTCTGCTCAGTAATGCCTATGCTAGCAGCAGGTGTTTCAAGAGAACAAGAAGATTCTCTTACAGAGAAGTAAAAGAGCCATTTAAAATGTGGCTTTTGATCACAATAGTTCTGAAGAGTTTGTGAGGCCTAAACTGGGCAAACCAGAAGTAAAGAGAAGCCTGCCCATTAAAGGTCATTATTTCTCAGTCATTGCACAAATTAGTTAATTTATTTTTTTTTTTTTTATTGATGGGAATTGCACACATAATACAGATTTTTACTGTGTGTCAATGTTCTTTGTTTTGGATTGTAAAAGAAGATTGAACTGATTTTGCTAACAAGGGCACCAACGGTTCTAGGAAATTATCCAACCTCCTGGGGAATATTTTGGCAGCAGTCTTAATTGGACCTGTGGTCTCAGCACTGCCATTGTATAGCTCTGTTTTAGCAGTTATTTTTTTTCTTTTTTTTGCTCTACCACATTTGATGCTCTGTCAGTCAGAGTCCACACTGAGATCAGCCAGAAACTTGCTGTACCAGGAATCATTTGATGTAGCCCTCATCGAGTATTAGATGCTGAACCAGGGAGGGCTTTGCCAGAGTGATGTTGCTTTCTGAAACTTCAAAAAATAGAGATTGTCTTATTTTGTCTTCCAGTTGGATGCAAAATCCAAGGCAATTTAGTTCTACATCATAATTTAAATATATCTCTGGTTTTTGAAGAAGAGCTAGTGGTACTTTTGTTGTGGAAGCATTCTTGTTGATTTATGTTGCACTAAATATTAAGGACTATTATTTTACAGAAAAAAATACATGGCATTTTTCTCTTTTGACCCTCTTTCTGTTGTATATGATTCAGGGATTAAATCTGCACAACATGTACTTTTGGTGTCTCCTCTGCTACGTAAGAAAGAAAACAATATGGCACAGTAGTAAAATATAGTATCTACTGCCTCCACCAAATCTCATGCTTTTATTTTGTACTACATAATTTATAAATTGATTTTCTAGACTTAGGAGGACATATTAAGTTCCTTCAGCTTTCAAGACCATAATGCCTCACCAAACTGCCTTGTTCTCATAGCAGGACACTGAACACCCCGGTAGGTGACCATTTTAGAAAAAAAGGTTACCTACACTGAACACCTCTGTAGGTAACCATTTTAGAAGAAAAAGGAAGGGAAGGACAAACTGGAAGAGAAAGGCTACTTTTAAAATGTCATGATTTATAAATAAGTACAGTATCATTCATTCACTCCTTTGCAGCATGGAATAATTTTGATTCTTTTGGGATTGTAGTTAAAGAAAATGTATTTAAAAAACAATGAAGTGATCCTATGTCAAATTCACATACAAAGGTAGAATCTTTAGTAATCTCAGTGTAAGATTACTGTGTAAGATGAAAATGCAAGTGGCCTATTTTATACTTACATGATTTCTAGGACTTTTAATTGAACTAACTCAGCTTTTCACGATATATGTTGGATCATGCATATATGTTTATATAGATCTCACAGTGCTTACAGTCATATTCTTGACAACTTAATCAAGTTATATGTAATTGCAGGACCTCAGACTGAGGATGCTGCAGTCATGTCTATTGCAATATAGTTAATATTTATTCTGTTCTCTGGATCACTGTGTGACAATGGTACATCCCAGCTTAGCATGGAGTCTGAGTTCCCAACAGAGAAAAGACTGAGTAATCAGTTACAAAATGCTGATATATCCATTGAGTCTGACTCAAGGACTACTGAGCAAACCTGCATCCATCTATATGCCCACAAGAGGCTGGTCTTGTCATCTCACATAACTCCACAAGCCAGGCAGTGTGGTTGGTATGGGTTAGGAAATCACAGTGTTTGACAGTGCCAATAGGTCTGACGAGAGTAGGGCTGCACATGGCTCAGACACCACCTGTGCTTCGAGCCCAGCCAGGTCCTCTGCCACAGCTCCTCCCCAGTGGCTCCCAGAGAATGTGACTGACACACAGGCACTGAGGTCGTCACTGGGGCTGCCTTGAGCACTTGTCTGTCCAGGCAGGCAAACAGGGGGTAAAAGGGCAGAAGACACAATGATCAAAGTCGTGGTCAGCCTTTCTTTGAGATGAAATTGAGGTCAAAGCAAGTTTTTCCGACTTTCTTTGCTCATTTTTCATCATTGGTGTCTAGATATTTAGGGACCCATTTCTATGCAGTTACTGTATTATTTATAGAAGTATGTCCAATTCAGATACTGTTAATACTGGTGCCAAATAGAAAACCTTACCTAACAAATACATCGTTACAAATATTCCAAAATTACTCTCCAGAAGGGAAACAAAATGCTCTTGCCACAAAAAAAAAAAAAAAAAACAAGCCAAGGTAATTTGAATTCATGAGAAACAGTGGATATTTATGACGAATTTCTAATGAAAAACTACTCACCCAAAGATTAATTAAGAAAAAATATTCTGAATAAGAAACAAATGTGTGAGAATGGCAATCTGTTTCTAGACAAATCTAAGGCAGAAAGGAGCAAGCAAGTTAGTTAATTAAATCTCTGGCTATAAATAATTCATTGAGCCTTTTTTCTTTTATACTTTTCTAACAGTATATATTAGTATGCCTAAGGGTGTTTTAAGTAGTATGATTACTTATAGTATCCCTTGCTTTTGTGGACCCTTCAATCCCAACAACAAGGGCCAACTAGTGCTAGGTAGGCAGAAATTATTTTGTTTCCATGTCTTGGACAGATTGACATTTATATGTTTTTATAGGATAAAAAGATCCTAGGAGAGTTTTCAGTTTGTCTGTGCTGACATGGGAATAGATATTGTCCCTAGTATATATATCCTTTCCCTCATGTTCTGAGACTGAACTTCATTTTTTGCACCAAAAAAGAGGCTTTATTGTCTAGTGGGGAAAGACATGAGACTGAAGTGTTCAGATCTTTCAGACTGTGAAATTGTAGTTAAATGGAAAATGGTTTTGCCTTTAATTTTATACTTTATTTCTACTAAAATTCTGGAAAGAATTCAAAAACTTATAAAACATATAAAAATAACCTCCTAAAATAATCACATTGTTTCTCTTCCTTCACACTTTTTTTGAGTGAGGATAAAGAGAAGGAAAAAAGCAGAAGAGGAACTGTGAGGATTTGAATGATATAAAACTTAATAGGGTCGTAAAATTAAGTTTTTGAAAAGAGTAAGTTATTTAATTTCTTTATGGAAAAGAAAAACAAGATATATTTTACTTCAAACTTCGGAAAATGTAAATAAAAAGACCACTCGTGGTTTAATGTGCAAAGCAAATGCATACACAGTACATTCTAGTCTCCTATTGCAAGATTTGTCTGAAGTTAATATGTCCAGTCAGCAGATAAATATTTGATGTGTAAGGTTGGGAAAGGTATCAGATGGAAGGGGGAGTGTGGACAAGAAGCTACAAGATGTAATATTGACTAAAATGTTGTTTACATTACTCTTTTTAAAATTCTCATATTTGAAGGCCTGTTCTGAGTTACCTGGATCTTGAATAGAAACTGCTAAAACATAAGTTCTTTATGAAAATCATTTTGAATGGTTATTTTTCATCTTTTTTGATTTCTGCTCCATGTCTTATTGAATACATATGGACTTGAGACAGATTTAACTATTTATTATTTTTCTCTGAATTAAAAATTAAATTGTTCTGATGAATATGTTTCATTCTTGAATGATTATAGCTGTATTTTTACTATGAAATACTGATGTCAAATGTGCTAAAATGATTTCAGAAGCTGTGAAATATATTCTGTATCATGTGTGTTATGTCACAATATTTTTTTATGGAAATATGTAGTCATTCTCATAGGATTGTTTTTTAATGAAAAGAGGCAATTTGGATGTAACATGTGGTAGTAGAATGTAAATTATCTGAATACTTAGCACAAAACATAATTTGTGGCTGCAAGTCAGGTAAAAGTTTATCAATGTAATGGGAATATACACTGCAAATGGAAGATGATAAAATAGATAACTAAGGGCCAGGGAATTCCAGCCACCCATCAGTTCTGGATGACTACATTTGGCTAGGATTACTGCTTTTGCCTAACTGATAAAAAAATTCTACAGCTCATGAAACACATATTGGAAATTATGAAAATCTAGAGGTGTAACAAATGGGACAACTTTACTGTTTTAGTAAATTACACTAATTGCTAGTAATAAAAGAGAAAGTCTTTGTATTTTTCTTTTTACTCTTAATGAGTGGTAGCATTTTCTAGCAGGAGGATTGACATTTATTGCAAATAATTTTTTCAGAATGTTTTTTCTTGTATCTCATTACCGAACACTGGTCAACATTGCTGAGATAAATGCAGCTGAAAATCAAAAAATAGATCACTGCAATATATGAACATTGGTCATTGCTGTTTTGCATGTTGCTTTCTTCTTTGTGGTTTGCACTTAAATTCAGGTGCAGCCATTACTGAAATGTGTCATGAAGTGCTAGGATCCAGTGCCCTCAGCCTATTCCAGAGATTTTTGCTCACCCATGGTGTGCTGAAAATTGATCAAACCCTGTAGGTTTGGCCTCAGTAAGATTATTGGAATGTAGCACAACATCCTCAGGAAGGTTGTGTTGGCATTCAGCAGCCCTGGAGGACAAATGAGTGCATCAAACTTTCCCCAGGGATTTTGGTAGTATTTCCTTGCTGGCCAGATTCAGATGTGTGATTGCTCTTGAAGCTCAACAGTTATTGTTCAACAATAAGCTTGTATTGCACATGGAGGCCACAACTTATGTGGGGGTTAAATGACTCTCCACGATCTTATCAGAAGATATGATCTTTTGGCAACTATAAACCCCTTATACTTGTAAAATCTCTGGAAAGAGACTAGCTAATTTGTGATGTCTGAAATCACAGAGATACAGTAGTCATGGAATAAATGTCTTACTGGGCTTTTTCAGTTATGGTGTGATTGTGGTAGGCTTGAGTGCAGAGATCGGACAGGAATCAGATCTAGAGGTGGAGTGAGGGTCTTTGTGAGAAACGTTTGGCCTTGATGCTGCTCTTTTCAGCTTTTGTGGCAATTTAAAGGAGTATGTCCAAATCCAGATAATACAGAGGCAGTACAGGGGAGGAGAAAAAGACATATCTTCATATTTTCCCTCTTTCCCTTGAGAGAAAACATAGACATTTTACAAGTGGATTTATCAACTTGTGAAGATTGTTTTTACCTCTCTCCTGATATGTGCATTTCTGCAATGACATTTTATTCTGATAGTAGAAGCCAGTGTAATTGAAAACAGTACTAGGAAGTGAAAAATCCTTTAGGAAAATAATTTTTCAAATTCCTTTCCCACTCTACTTCATACGGGTGTACACAAGAGAATTCACCGGTTTGTGAATTTCCTAACCAAAGAGGTACAAAGCCCAAGTGTGCCAAAAACTTTTAAAAGAAGAATTGAAAGTCATATAGTGATGCTGATGATCAGTAAAAATAACATGAACCTCCTTAAACTCTCATGCTTATTTTAGTTGACAAATTTAGAATATATTACTATGAAAATGACTAAAGAAGTGATATTTTTATTTTCTTCCCCTAGAGTTTACTTATCTCCTAAGTTTTCTTTAAGATATTGAATAGCAGACTAATAGCCAATTGACCCTGCAAAATAATTGTCTTTGACATAATTCTGACATAATATTCATCAAAGGGATACATATTATTCCTTTACAGAAGTGGTTATTGCAGATATTAAGAAGCTATGTTCCACAGAATAAAGCTTAACTTCCTCAGCAGTTGATTACCATTTCCTGTCAAACAAAATGTATATTCAGAAAATGGTTATTGAAGTTATACAATTATCTACTGTTATACTTAAAATTTTGCCTAATGATCTGAGTCCTTTCCCTAAAAATTTAACAGGAAGATTTGTCCTTGATGTATTAAAGACAGATTCACCAAATTCACAAAAGCGAACATGATTTCCCTATGCATTTATAACAGTCTTTAATTATGAACATAACAATTTAAGTCATGCATTTTTCTGATCAATGTAGATAGAATAATAACAAAAGTATTTATCAAAAACACTGTAGTTCCAAGGGTGGAGCTCATGTGTTTTGAAGAGGCTTTGCTTGCTTATCACAAAATGTGTCATGGATGCATGTTTTAAACAGAATCCACAGGATTTCCTGTGGAGATCCATTCCTGGGCTACCTGGGTGTCTGCCTTCTTCCATGTGCTGTTTTTGTGAGTTTAGTTTGCTTTCATGAACAGGTAATAATACAAATTTCTATGGTATTTACTTGGTACATTTTTGTGGCAGTAGGAACTTTCCTTAGCACGAGACATTAAAGTTCCCACAGACTACTGCAGAGTATCTTTAATATAAGCCCCAAAGTTTTTAATTGGCTGAACATCTGGACAGATTTTATCAGCTGTTGTTAAGGGATGCCTACAAATGCAATTTTAACTTATTTCTTCCTCTTTTTCTTTAAGTTCAAGTGTAAGTGAAGGACCTACATGTTTGTAACAAGCTCTATATGGCTGTGCAACTGATTGTGCTCAAAAATACCCATTCAGATTCATTCTTTGTGTACATGTTTGCTGTGGTCTGGAACAGAATTCTCAGGAATCAGAAAATCAGGAAGCTTGTTAATAATAAAATAATTTTCATTGCTATTACTTAAAAGCAATTTTTTCGTTGAGATGCAGAAAGATTTTTGTGTGTATGCTTACAAGTACTTAGTTACTGCCTAGGGTTAGAAATTAGACACAGTTAACAGCCTGAAAAGTAAATCAAATTTGTATCTTAAATATAAATTCTTAAGAAAGAGAGGAAGGACAGAAGATATAGTTTAATGAAATGCAAAGCCCTTTAGCTCAGTACCTCAAAATTATATTGGTCTTTTAAATATTTATAAATCCACTTTAAAAATCTACTACAAGGTCCATTTTTTATTTAACAAAAATGTCATGTCCCCTTATTTTCTTTTTTTTTTTTTTTTCTAAGAGCCTTTTACACAAATCTCAATTCAAAACTGACATAAAACTACACAGGACATTTAAAATATATTTGAAGTAATTTATCTCTGCAAAAACTATTTTTTTCTTGAGAGTTTTTATTTAATTTACTGAGATGCTATTTTGTTATCTTACTTGTTAGTTTGTATATTTCTTCTGGTTTCTGTTGTTCTTGATCACTGTTTTTGGAAAAATTATTCACCAAAAGTATGTTCTCTTACTAGAAATTCTAATTGAAAATACAACAGGTATTTACAACTGTATTTCCAATTTCTTAATGTATTACAGTTGCACTTAATACATCCAATAAATTACTTTTCCAGTAATTTATTTCTTCAGCTTTTTCTTGAGGTTCAAGTGTAAGTAAAGGGCCTACTCTGAAAGAAGCACAGCCCTTGGACACAGTGTGTGTCTGTCTATATCTATCTATCTATCTATCTATCTATCTATCTATCTATCTATCTATCTATCTATCTATCTATCTATCTATCTATTATAGATGTAGACAGATAAAATGGATATATATATATATATATAGGTGATATAGATAAAGATATTTCAGTCAGCAGAGATCAATATGAACATACTGCTCTCCTGAAGGGCTTACAATCTGAACAGAGGAGGCAGGATGGGAGAATGAAAGAACACTTATTATCTCATATTTGTAGTTACCAAAGTGATGCAGAAAAAAACTTTCCTACAAGAAATTGCCAGTAGGAATCCTGGAGGAGAGCTTGATCTCCTGGATACCATTGTGCTTACTGCCTCTCTTTCAACTGCTGCATTAATTCAGCCTGTGAGACAACACAGTCATAGAACTGTTTAAAAAAATTATGCAGTAATACCTGCTGATCTGCATGACTGTGTAAATCCATCACTATTACCAGATTATTCTGCTTGAAAGGCAGTGCCAAATTAGGAATGGTTTCTTACAAATGAAAGCATCATCTATGGATCTTTGTTGTTTTAAATGAACAAACAAAAAATATCATTTTTATTGCTGCATAGCACCCACAAAGTCTATATTTGTTGGCCAAGAATAGGGCTTCTCTGCAGCGGGTAACAAGTCTTCTAACATGAACAGGAGTGATAAGCTTATGTACCATAAAGTTGAAAAATGTCCATCAAATTCACAAATGAGTCTCACATGATGTTCTGTGTATTGATTATCA
Organism: Notiomystis cincta; assembly: GCA_013398075.1. NCBI lineage: Eukaryota > Metazoa > Chordata > Aves > Passeriformes > Notiomystidae > Notiomystis > Notiomystis cincta. The sequence continues at coordinate 214,011 of VZRX01020073.1, forward strand.
TGCACTACAGTATTGTGCTTGTATTGATGGATTAGAAGTGAACGCTTTTCCTTAACAAATTTCATCAAATCTTTGATTTGATACAGCTTGTTTTGAAACACAGTGCTTTTGGCATTGGGAGGAAAAAAAATAAAATAGGTCACAGCTCATTTAAATTCCAAAATTCAGTTAACTACTATTTCAAAGCCTGTAGCAACAACTTAGGAGATGAAACATTAAAAAGACAGCAAGTTTAACATTATGTAAGTGCAAGAAGACAGACACAAACAATTAGATTGAAAATGTATTTAATGCTTCTAGTAGTTAAAATTATACCCTCAATTAAGTTTCGCTTTTCCTTTAGAATTTCCTGCAGAAAAATGTAAAAAAAAGAAAGTCTAGAGCACAATTGGAAGAGAGAAAAATTCAATTTTTGTCCAGTTTGAAATGGGAAATAATAATTTAAAGTTCTGTCAGATCCTCTACTGCAGATTTAGCTGAAGACGTTTCCTTGCCCTTCTGCCAGAGATCACCACCACCTCAGTAGCTACAGCAGAACAGATTGCTTGTCAGCTGCTGCACTTTGACATATTAATAAATAGTTCCTTTTATTAGCAGCTGGAGTGTCACAGCCAGACTGTGAACCAAAGCAACTGTAAGAACATACAGTCTGTTCCATGCTGTCTCTACAGGGCAACCTCTGGCAGAGAGAGAAGTCCAGATAGGTTAGGGAAGTACTGTATTAAAGCACTTTCAGAAGATAAACCTATCACAGATTGCCAAGTTCTCAATTTTCTTTCCTCTCTTATGGATTGAGCTGCAGCTTTCTCAGATTCAAATTTATCTGAATTGCTACTCGATCCTTGCCTATATCAAAAATATATGTTTTGTTGTATCAAAAAAATCACTTAATCTTTCAAAATCTTATGATGTGATTCAGTAACTCATCTTCATTTGACTACGGTATATATTATTTTCCCTCATTATACTTTGTAACCAATACAATTCACTTGGAGTTATAGACATGAGTCTTTGATTATGCTGCTACAACTTTTGATGCCCTCTGCACACTCATCTTCCCAAATGTTCTTCATATGATGAAGACTGGTCTTAGTGCAGATTTTAGCAATGCTTCATGCCATTTAGAGTAAAGATTTGGGGGGCACACCTGAAGTTTATATAAATTCATTAAATATATAAGAAAATTTGCAGTTGCCTTTCACATCCTTGCCATTCTCAAGTCCACTGCTGCAAATCTAGGTGACGCTTCTTCATTTCACATTGATGAAATGTACCTGTCCTCTTTTCTACCTTCCATATAGGATATTTTTATTTTTCAGTTCAGTCAGCAGTTCCTTATTTAACCAGTTTGGCCACCTGCCATGCCTATTCAGCTTCTTGCACACTGGAATAGACCATTAAAGAGTGCTTTGTGAAGGTTGTCCTAGAAAATCAACCGTTCCTGGACCCCCTTCTCTGGCCTGTCAGCATCCCATTGCTTCCTGCCTGATATCAGTGTGCTGACAATGCCAAAGACTTCTGTGCTTAAGTCTCTTGTCTCACTTCCCCAGATGTTAAATCTCTACTGCCTCACAGCCCCTTAAGCAAAAGCTTTCATTGGCTGTTATGCATTTGGCAGGTTCATCTTTGATTTTAAGGAGCAAAGAACCTTCCAGATTGTCGTGTCCAACTCACATCAAAAATTGTCCCCAGCAATTTGCTGGATATGGCACACTCATTAGGTAACATAAAAAAACAGTATTAGAGCTCATAAAATCAGCAGGCATTTGTGAGTTGACATAAGCCACATGCAACTGTCCTATATAGGACAAATGGCAAAACACAGCAGATTGGTGAATTTTAATAAATTGTGTAATCAATGGTAACAGATAATAATTGTTAATATAGCATTCAGTATTTACCACCATTAAACTTGTGCTGCCTGGTTCCTGGCTGCAGTTGTTCAACACCAGGTCTACTGCCCTTCATTTCATCCTGTCCTGTGATCCCCACCGACTGTAGCTTTGTCGATGATTGTTCTAAAAACATAATTCCTTGAAATTTACATGGCACCTATCTACTTCATCTTTGATCCAATAATAGAGAAGTGTTAATCTGAGAGTTGAGACATAGGAGTTATTACAATCAATATCCAAGGAGTTATCTTTTACAGCTAAACAATTTTAATAATCCCTTCTTAATCTACTGAGTCATATTTTCACCTACAGGGAACAACCTGTTGATAGCTTCAGCTTTTGTTACTCTCTTTGGATATACAATTCACTGCCTTGATTCATTTTTTTAAAAAGTTACTTGAACCCATCAGACATAAGTCTCACTTTGAAGGGTGTCAAGGTCTATGAGAGTGAGAATTTCTTTAATTCATTACTGTAGTCTACTGGAAAAAAAAATAAATCTGTGTTTTTCCAGAGTTCCTTTCTCTGTAAATATTGTTAAAACATTCAGGTTTCATTTTTTGAAAGCTATCCACTCAGTTTTTACTAGAAATATCTGGGCTTTTAAATATAGATTTTTAAAGTGATATGCAGACAAACTCATTATGATAAGCTTTGTCTACCTTACAGATAGGGAATATGAGGCACAGATAGGGATTCTGTTTTTCAGAAGATCTTGGTATATTAGCTTTTCAAAGCATAGTGCTTACTCTTATTTTGAAATTTTCCTAGACACAATTTAACTGTTTTAGAAGCCAATTCTGAAATATTTTGTGCTCTGTAAGGTAATTCAGGATACTCTACAGGGTTGCAAAAGCTACAGTTTAAGTTCCAATCTAATAACACTTTTCTGTTCACCAGGACAGTATACCTGTCACAGAATTTTCTATCCCCACTCAGTCTCTTCTAAATCATCACCAACAAAGATGTTTTCATTTTCTTGCATTTTTATCACCTTTTTATTCCCATTATTCGTTATAATTCAATGTATGTTATAGATTTCTTTTCAATTCTAATTAAGCAATTAGCAAATACCTGAGGTTACACCTTGTTTATTACATGAAGACTGTTGATTAGACTTGTTTTGAAGCTGCTTTTCAGTTTGTCTTTTCAACATACAAATTAAATGATTGAAGAGTGATTGAAGACTGTAGTGAACTTTGAGACATTTTTTCATTTTATCTTAAGCATGTTCATTAATCAAATTTCCTTTTGTTTTAAAAAAAGTCACAAACTGGAGAACACAAGCAAAATATTCTGTGGTCAGTCTCCTAACAGGTCTGTTTAAATCCTGTTATTTTGATGAGCTAGATATAGAATATTTTAAATATCTTTAACTGACTTTGCAGTATCTAAAGGCTAAAACTTTTGTGATCTTCAGTTTCTCATACTTGAATAGTCAACAATGACAACTGAAGTCATTATTTACTATATTAAGTTCAGCAAAACCATGAAAACAAGCAAATTTTCCCTTCTGAGAATGTAAATAATCTCTGACTTGTAGAATTGAAGGTTGTTAAAAAGTTTAATGGTGGCAAATAATGAATGTTATATTAACTATTATTCTATGTTACCATTGCTTATACTATTTATTAAAATTCACTAGTCCTCTGTGTTATGCCATTTGTCCTGTATAGTTGCAATTTGCTTAAGTCAGCTGACAATTAAACAATGTTAATGATTTAATGAAAATAACTAGCAGAGATAGCATATCCTTATCTCAGAGAGAGTGTCTGGCAAGAATTTCAGGTATTTGGTTTATGGTAAAAAGTTCTAAAACATCTATGATAATATATCTAGTTGTGATCATTAAAATCAGATGCTAAGGGATTACTTGTAGGATAATTTCCAAAAGTAAGGACTTGCAAAGTTTCTGGGAATCAAAAAGAGCCTGGATGTTTCATTGTCCTTCTTCATGGAATAAAAATGTTTTTTGGTTTTGTTTTTATAAGTTTTGAAAGAGATTAAGGGCTTTCTATGTTGTATAAACTGAGGATTGAAGAACAGTTTATATGGTTCTGCTTTAGTAGAATAATTTTTTTTTATTTGCTTTACCGCTTTTGCCCTTGAAAAAATATTTAATTAAGGTACTCTACTGGAAAATTATGACATACCTGAATTTTTATTTCTAGATGTTATAATACATGTAAGAACCTGGAGAGAGGCTGGAGACTGTAGCAAGCATTGTGTTAAAAAAACATTAAAATATTCAAAGAAAATTAGAAGTCCACAGAGAATTTGCTATATCTGCTTTTTTTTTTTTTTTTTTTTTAAGGGAATTTCAGATTACAGATGTTCTGGAAAAACTAATAAAACCTGTGACTTAGATTGGTTCATACATCAGTTAGTTGCCTTCATCTTAATCCATTAATGAAGTCTCAAGAGAGTACCATGATTTTTGGATGGCTGACTTTGATAACAAGATTATTTCATCAACTTGAAGCACTGGTACATTATAAACTACTTGAATGAGAAGTGATACTTTATGTTTATTGTTTATTGCTAATTGCTAATTACTAGATAATGTGTAGTCTACCAAGGTTACATATGTCTCAGAGCTCCATGCATAATGCAATTGTGTGGAGAGTCATAAAAATTATAAATCAATACTTGCTTGTTTAGTTTGAATGTGCAGAATAAATCTACCCTAGTCTCTAAAGTCTGGTCCTGTTCTTTCACATCTCTAAGGAAGTGCTTTTGAATAAAAGGTGTAAAAGACTGAACTAGAGGTAAATCAAAAATTGGTAATTCCCCTCAAGAAAGCAGCTGTGAACAGAGCCATGAACAGTATGAATTTGCTCTTCTATTCTTGACATAGGATTTCCCTTAAATCACCTTAACTACTAACATATATAACTTCTCCCCTTTTAGCCCAGTAAACACCCTTACCAGGAGAATGTGCCAGGCTTTGCACTGTGCAGTGCAGAATCTAAGCACTTGCCTCTGGGATTGGTATTTACATTTGTGTCTATTCTCTATTCTCATTTGCTAAAGCTTTAAGTACTTATCTCTGAATTCTGAATATTTCTAAAAATGAAAATATAATATTTAAAATCTAGAGATAAAACCCAAGGAGATTTAGGGGGTTTTAACAAATTAAAGTTGGTTCTATTTGGAAATGTAGCATTTAGATTAGGAGGATAATTATGTTCATTGGCTGTGTCTAGATTATTTTTAAATCTACAAAGAGCAATTGCTTAGATGAACTATAGGTTCAGACCTTTTCACATCATGTTTTATATGACTTTAGTCTCAAACCATAAAAATCATCATAGCCCTACAGATTACAGTGGTTGAGATTATGATGTATGTGCATGTCTTTGCAGTGTAGTGACTGATATCAGTACATCATCATGATGTAGGAATAAGTGAGAAATTCAAAAGGAAAAAGTGCTTCATCCTGTTACTGAAATCATATCCTAGTACTGCATCATACATTGTCCTTTATGGTTCAATTGCTTGCCTAAAATTTTGGGCAGATAGCTATCTACCATGAGAGAGAAATATTTTTAAGCGTAGTCTCACATTATCAGAACTTTTGCTACAATTTCTTGGGCAAAATGACTGAACAATGAGACCTTTGGATGTAGTCTTTTTATTCAAAGTAGTTGACTGGAAAATTGCTGCAAACTTTTTATCTGAGAGTCAGTGGAAGAGAAAAACACTTGTGAAAAGAAGTCCAAACTCAGCCATAGGATTTCATTGTTGAGAAATGGAGATTACAGTGCTCTTTGGTCTCCTCTGTTGGGGGTGTATGCTGTTCAAACATATGCAATCCCTACCTCAGTGAAGAAAACACACATCCCTATCCTTATCACCATGCAGAATCCTTTTCCTATTAGATTTACACCTTGTAATTTGATAATGAGATAGACAGTCTGGCCTCCAATTAACTGGACACCTATTAACTGAAGAAGTTACTCAGCAATAGATTTTTTTAGTTTTTACAAATGTTCTTATGAAGTAATGTTTGTGCTACTGTCCTGCAATACATCCTGTTCCTTATATCTTTTGATACAAATCCACAATAAAACTACTATCAAATAGTACTTTGGAGTATTTAAGCAACTGGATTTTCTTGACTTTCATCAGTTTGTATATGCCCTATCTTGCTTGCAAAATTGCTTGAAAAATTACTTGAGAAAGAGTACATCTTTTTTATAGTACTATGTAATTTTTTCATATACCCGTAAAAGCACCATAGCTCTTGATACCACTGTCCCACATAATATATTCTCTAACTTATTTCTGTATTTTGCTTTGACTTTGAAAGACAAATCTCAAATTTTTCTTCTGTTTTCATTTCATAGATTCAATCAAATTCTGATTTCTCAAACTCTTTATTTTATTCTGATTCCATTTACTTCTACATAGTTTCGTCTAAATTACCATCCCTGTGGAAAGATACATCTCATGTTCTACCAACTGTATGCTTTACTTATCACTGTGTTTAGAACTCTAGATGTTATTTTTCCACTTAATTTTATAATTTTATTGTTTTAGCACTTTATCATTTTAACATTTCAGCATTGCAGATACTAAAACTGAAAATGGATAGAGATATTCTACATGAAGACATAGCTTTAGTAAATAATTCTGTGAAATAACATTAAATTCTTTATACAAAACAATTACTTTTTAAGATACATTAAAAAAGAAATTATTCAGAAAAAAATAGGCATTATTGGTTGCTAATAATCTGTAGCACTGTGTAGATTGCTCTTAGCATACCTAACAGCTTTGTAGTTTCCAACACTGGTGGCACTGGAAAGGAGGTTAAACTGTATTAAAAGTGCACCCTATTCCTGGATACTGGGTTTGAAACTTGCCTTAAAGAGAACAGGATCTGTATAAGAACACAGAAAGATTCTTTAAACTCCCACATGAGAGCACTGTTCCCAAGTTCCTTCTGAGAAATCTCGGGAAGATGTTGGTCTGAAAGTCAAGGGCACTTTATAGATTTCTTTGGGTAGTGTTGTTGCCTTTTACCAGCTCCTCTAGTTTAAGTTTGCACTGTGTAATCATAGAGTATCTTCTCTCAACAGATTAATGTAACTGGTTTCTGTTGTGCTTGTTCCCATCCACAGCATCAGATTATAGAAGTTTGCCAAATATATTCATATTACAAACTAACGATTTAAACTTGTTCTCACACTTTTCAGCACCTGTTTCCAAAAGGTTCTTAATCTTAACTAATCAGGATTCATTAATAGAGATTTCATTAATTATGACAAGGTGACCTCAGATATAAAAATATATAGGAATATATACTAAAAAATACATAAGTAAAAAATGAATCTTTTAAGGATGAGTAGCACTAGTCATTAATGAGCTTTTAAAATTTTTTTTATATGTGCACTATAAATTATCCTTCTAGATATTTTATATTCCCTCTCTATATTGTAGTTTTATATGTATAAATTTAAACTATATTTGACTAAGCTATACAGTCTCAAATTTCATTAGAAACATGAGGGCAACTATTGGGAGAAGTGACAACTTTTTATTCAGTAGGTATTTTCCCTCTGCGGGAATTTCTGAACTCTGTCTCTGAGTAAGTGAATTCTGTAATAGATTCTCTGAGTTTGAAGGGTAGTATCTCTCTCGGGCTATTAATTAGAAAAAACCCACCACAGTATTTGTTACCATATGTCAATGGCATAACCTCTGCAGTGAGGTGTGTTTATCCATGCTGAATAAGTAGTAAGCAAACTCTATACAGAGATCTATTGCTATTTTTTTTTCTTTTTTCAGGTTGTTTTTTTTTTTGCTATCCTAAGATAGAAGTTTGGCCCCAAATATGCATTTTCTGTTTTAAAATATAGATATTCTGAGCATATATTTGACATATTCTTTTCTTAATTTTAGTAAGGTGAGGCAGTTCTTCTATAGAAAGAAACAAGGATTCTGGGAAGCAATTTAAAAACTTGCTAGGAGCAGTCCAGTTAAAACAAAGCCTGTTTAGTGAGTGGGAAAAGGTACTACATTCTTATAAAAATTTTACACATGTATTTTCCAGCAGCAGTTCAGATGAAAAATAGCCCAACTTTTCAATTGCTATGACGGAGAAAATGCTGGCTGTGTCTTCTACCAATTCATTTTTTCATACTCTTATATCATTAGGTGCAAAAAGGTGCTATGATAAATTGCTGAAGTTATTATTAATACTATAATGAGAATAGTAAAGACACAAAGTCATTTAGATACCACAGGGGACTAAACATCTGAACTAGGTGAAGCAAAAAAGCTTCCTGTAGGATTATTCCAATAACAACAGTGTGGATCCACTACTGTATCATTCTCTCAAAAAAAATTGGTTCTGTTATAAATGAAGCATCTGGATCCAGTTTTCCTCTGGAACTCATCAATGATGAGGGCACTATGTTCCTGTGGTAGTGAATGTTAAAAATACCACTGTGTGGGTGGCACTTTGGCATGTTACTTTTTACAATTCTTACAAGCCCTTCTGATTAAAAAAAAAAACAAAAACAAAAAAAAAAAAAACAAAAACAAAAAAAAAAAAAACAAAAACAAAAAAAAAAAAAACAAAAACAAAAAAAAAAAAAACAAAAACAAAAAAAAAACCACGAAACCAGCAAAACTTAGAGTGAAAGTAAATAATAAGTAATTTTCTGTTTTCAAGTTCAGATTTCACTCTTAAAAAATATATTTCAAATCAATATAAACTGTATTAACCTTCTGTCACATAATTTTGTTTATATATTTTGCTTGATGATTAATCTACAATTGATTTAAAGATTGAGCAGAACAAAGTCAGGATATAAAATGCTGCAGCAAAACGGTTCAATTCTCATTTTATATCTTTGAGTGTGTAGACTACAAGTATTGCCTAGGGCAAGGCTCCTAACAGATTGTAAAATGATTATATGGCTCTTGGAAAGCATGTTTTAGATGTTTATATCTATATCTCTCTGTGTGTCTGTGTCTGCTTAAGTATAAACCTATTTCAAGCACAGTATTGCTCCACATCCCTGTCCCCTCTGAATGGAATGATCTGTTGCTATGACCACTGCTGCAATGAGTCAACATCTATTTAAATCTAGTAAGTTAGCAACATGCACTCAATCACTGCTTTCATTGGCTGAATATTCCCACAGGCTTTCCAATTAATTGAGCATTCCTCTCCATATAATTTTTTCAGCCACATAATACTAATTTGGAGCATTCTGTCTCTATCTCATTCTTTCTTAAATAGAATAATTTCCTCCTCTAATGTCAAGTATGTTGTTAAATAAAGGGCCCATATGAATATTTGAGTTGGTGAAATATAGGTGCAAAATTATATTTTTAAGACAAACACAGTATCAAACCAAGTGCAGATCAGCTATGAAATCTTTATCCTGTGCTCAGAGAAATGAGCTTGAAAGGGACATGATGCAGCTAAATCAACCAAACCCACTTCCAAGCACCTCGATCAATTAATTATCAATTAAGGACACTTGAGATTACTTAACTGACTCTCCAGCAATATATTCAGAGAAAATTTAATATTATTTTTATTAAATATAGTGGTGCAGTGGTACAGACAAGGAAGCAGTGTTCTTATAGTGGCCAAAAGATCTTTTTATCTCAATCACCATGGATTTCTTATTAACTTGTTGCACACTTAAGTTCTCATCAATGTCTGCCAACATTTTATCAGACTCAGCTGGGAGAGAGAAAGTCCTCAGAAAATTTCATCTGAATTCAAATGTGAAATGAGGCACCATGAAACAGATGGAATTGCAGACTGGTGAAGTGGCTTCTTTTAGGACAGATGAGCTATATTTAGAGTACACAATCCATGAGCACATCTTAGTACCTAGGCCCATGTAAGTGATCCAGGCATATTTTAATCCAACATCAGAATGAGATCAGATGCACAAAAGTTCCCATACATACATTCCTTTCCCTGGCAAGAAAAGCATTTTATGTGAACTCTAAGAGAACCACAGCATGCTGCAGCTAAATCTCAAAGACCAAGACCTGCCTAATGTGATGCATCTCTTGCATGGCCAGAGAATCTTTTGAAGATTCCTAACTTCTTTGTCCTAATTTTCAGCATGAGAACCTTAATTTACAAAAGCAATTATAGGTTTTACACGGATCAGTTATGTCCAGCATTGTTATGTCCAGCACTGAAAATGTAGTAATCTACTTCCCAGAAAATCAAATCAATTTAATGTGTCTTAAACTGCAGTGAAGACATCACTAAATTGAGAATACAGTCTCATTTAAAAATGCAGACCACAGCCCTTGACTGTCTGTTTTCAAATCATTTTCATTCAAATCTTTTTCTTCTTATCATTAGGAAACTTGATGACCTTTAAGGCCCTCTCCAACCCAAAACTTTCTATGATCCTATGATCATCTTCATTGCCCTCTTCTGGATGTGCTCCAACAGGTCCATGCTTTTCTTGTGCTGAGGAGCCCAGAGCTGGATGCAGCACTCCAGGTGGGGTTTCACCTCTCTTGACTTGCTGGCCACATTTATGTTGATGCAGGCCAGGATATGATTGTCTTTCTGAGCTGTGAGCACTCATTGCTGGCTAGCGTCCAACCAAATAAAACTGTCCAGATGCACAGGAGAATCACACATCTGATAACTTAAATCAGATTTACATATTTTGGATTTTAAAACTGATAAAAATCAAAAGTTGTGTAGCCATGAATAAGTCCCTCTCGTGACAATATTCAAGAAAATTATTCACAGAGGTTTTCTGTCTTCTCCTAAGACACCATCTGTCCTGGACAAAAAATGAAGACTTCAAGGAAATGACAAAGTATTCCAGCTTCATCTGAGTAAAAGGTTGCCTTTGGAGTCAGAGAATATAAGTGAGAAAGTACTTCAGTGGAAGTGTGAATCCCTCAGGTCCAGCCAAGAGATAGAGTAATTTAAATGTGGCTGCTACATTGAGGGTGGAAAAGAGCAGAGTAAACTGCCCAAATACTGTATCCTACAGTAATAATATATAAGCTTATGTCTTTTTCTGCCTGTAGAGGACGATGACTGATGTATCAGTATTTTTTTACCTGCTTAATTGCTCAGGTACACTGAGCAAGTCTCCCTATTCCTTCTTTTTCTGTTTCCCCTCTGTATGTCTTATGAATTCCACACCTGGGTGCACGGTTCTTTTGTTCTAAGGTTTAACAATTATTTAGCTGCTTTGATAGTATGTTCTAACCTCTTGGTTGAAGAAAAACTTTACAGTCTTCTAGCACTATGAGACATTGTAGAACATAAACATTTTTGTTAACAACATCACTTACGTCCTTTAACTTATATTTTTAAAAACATTTAAAAGAATTATGTATTATTCTCTTTCTTTAGCAAGTAGATGTTGAGAATATAAACTAGAAAACTACTAAACTTTATCAAACTTTATCATGAGCTGAATTTCCAAAGGATTTGTACACTTATTTGTCTTATTTGTTTTATTTTTCTTATGGACAGAGTTATGAAAGCCATGATTTAAAACAAGTTAACTCTTTTAGTCAAAACAGATGAAAATTGAAGGCTTTTCCAAGTGCCTTTTATATTAAAGGATGATAACATAGTATGCAGCTGCTAATCAGAAACTACTTCTCAGGTCTGCTTATTTCTTCTGTAGATGAAGTAGCCATAGGCTAACTCTTTACACATAAAAAATTAGGATAAATGGCTATTGGATTGGTAACTTGCAGATGACTGCAAACTAGACCCTAGGCTATCACACCTACTTAATTACTACAACAAAAATCGAATTAACAATACTGGAGTCAAAAAATCCCAACTTCTCAAATTCCAAAAGGGGTAACAAACACAGGACATAATATTTGCTATTGAAACTAAGAGTTAGAAAATCTTGGTTTAATTCTCAACTCTGCTATAAGCTAAGCAAGCCATTTACCCACATAGTGCCCCAGTTTCTCTGACTGTAAAAATCTGGATAATCTTATTTATACACTCCAGTAATTTCAGAACCCAAACACGAAAGAAATAGCAGAGAAGGAGGAAGAGTATTTTTTAGGAGAAAACAGTAATTGCCCAAACAGACAGAATCTGAATTTCCAGTCCAATGTAGTGGCTACTAAGTACTACAATCACAATTTGTTAATACACACAATACTACGCTGTTTCTAAAAATTAACTAGTACTGAATGCTTAAAAGCAGTAGATTTTAAAAATGCCAAATATTATCAAGGGGAAAAAAGTCTGTGAGTAAAGTTTCTTGCTAATTCCCAGCCTGTCCTCTATTTTTCATAGATTCCTTTTTTTTTTCTGATAAAAGGGGGTCTAGGTTCTGTTCTGTTTAAGTTAGTTCATGTAATCTCATGTTTATTTTCATGTTAATACATGTGCATTTCACAATGAAAATGAAAAATATTTTATCAATGCCTTTGTCTGTTTCCCTTTAGTTTTATGCTCCCTATATTAGATGAAAAAAAAAATTTGAAACACCTTCCTCAACATTTTGTGAAACTTCACATTTTAAAAGCAACAGTCACAGACAGCCCTCTATAAAACTTAGAGGTTTCCCATGGTGCAATAATTTGCAGATTGCATTTGCAAATCTGAGCTGCAAAATATTCCTTTCTAGTTTTCTTGGGATTATATCCACATAATTATCAATGACAGAACCTGGCACATTCCTACCCTAAAAATGATTCTGCATTGAGTTATTCAAACATATTTGATGATCATAGTCTTTTGTCAAGACTTGATAACAGTAAAGGGACTAAAAAAATGTGGAACATCATCTTTCTTTTACAGTTGTTTTTAAAAACAGTTTGAAGATTTAATGGAAAGTACTTGCAGTTGAATAAGCATAACTTGAAATGAAGAATTAATTAAACTTTCCCTTAGATTTTCAGGGATAATACTTTTTATTTTGCATTTTTCATTTGAAAACAACCATGTGTTTGAAATTCTTAGAGTTGATACACTCTTTCTCATTATTGTTTGGTATTTATACTTCAAAGTGCTTAGAAATCATGAAACAGCTTTTCAAAATTAAGAAATTTTACTGCAATGTCATGAACTATTGATGAAATAATAAATTGTGAGTTTATTTCTTTCACTTTTTTATTTTGGAGCACTTAGAATAATTCAGAAAATATTTCTCACCTATTTTTCCCAATAACGGATTAATTTTCCACCTTTTACCTTTGTTTGTGAGTCCAGAAGTACTTTTTAATGTGAAAATATTTTCCTACATTTAACAGTCCTAGAAACAGAACAAAAAGCATTACAAACCCATAAAGCACAGTAAGGTCTTCAGCACACATTATGTTTCCAGTACTCCAATACTCTGATATGAAAGGAGAAGAGCACAGATTCTTTTATGGCAATAAGAGAGAGTCAGTAAGAATTATTTAAGTAAGTCATCTCAGCTCAGGAGTCTGTTGAGTCCTCAAGGTCACTCAGAGTCCCTGTTGCTATTCTCTCAGTGATTACACTGTCGTCACAGAGGGCTTTCAAAAGAATAATCATGGAGAGTGTTAGTGGCTTCTGGGATCTATATTTCCATTTTACCTTAAAATGACAGCCATCTGAAAAAGTGTGGTTGGCACAAACCCTGCTGTCAGTGATTAGTATAAACATCAAGATATATGTGGGAAGAGTGTGGGAGATACACTTTCCTATCCTTAGGAATGTATGAAGTATTTTATCTAATCTTAAACCAGGATAACATTAAATCCTAAAGGTTTCAAACTTGTAATTGTCTTTCCATTGGAAATATAAAAATATTGTAAATATTAATATTAGTGGTAAAATCTTCCCTTCCAGAACACATTGCCCATAAACCTGTGTATGAAAGAAGAGTTCCTTAAAATAAAAAAAGAAGCAAACTAAAAACAAAACCCATCCCCCCAAACAAATGGAAAACAAAGCTGGCTCTCTATCTCTGCTTCTTCAGCACATGATATATTGTAATATTATTTATTAGAAATTGCAACATGAAGTTGCCTAATTTCCCTATTAATTTTCCTGGATTATAAAATATTTAGAATAAATTCCTGAGATGATCAATCTTTCTTTATGGCTGCAGGATTTTCAGTTATATGTAGAAATATCTAAAACATGCAGCTGGAATTTGAGAAATTCCAAACTGACATATAATTTACACTTTTCTTTGCACACTCCTCTTTATTAAAAAAAATTAATTAACTAATGTCTCAGACTAGGACATTCTCTACATAATAAAAGATCAAAGGGTTCTGGTCTGAAAAAAGGTATATGTACCACAATGCAGATACTTTAAATATGTAATTTTGAAGTTCCTTCTATTTCAAGTAGAATCTAGAGTAGTGTGTTAGAGATAAAATCCCTCAGCATGATGCCTGAAGAAAATTAAATACTGGACCCTGTAGGTATTGAGTACCTCGAGACAGAAAAGCTGAAGTAAGCTGATACATCTTTTCTCCTTAGAACTAAGGTGCATTATTTCACCAAGGTGAAAGCTGGTGTGGTTTGAGCTTCCTTCTGTGGTTTATGCCACAGTCCAGGAGACTGCCATAGGTATTAAAAACCACATAACAGTTCTCCTAGCCCAGCTGGCTTTTCTTTGGAATTAAATGGCCTCAACAGGAGGAGTTTAACTCTCTGATCAGAGAGGCAAGTGATCTGAAGTCATATCCCCAGTGAAAAGGGAAAACCAAACCTTGATCCAGTGGTCCTGAGTGAGAGCTGTAGTCACTGAGATGCCAGCAGTTTAAAATAAATCCTTTAAATTGCATGGGAACTATATTCCATCCTACAGCTACTACAACTACTAGTTGTGCTCTCCTTTGGTAGATAAGTATTGTCCCATTCAGTTTGTAGCCGTGGAATAGATTTAGGGACCATCTAGGAGAAGAGCTGCCCCACAGAGTCGGGTCTGAAACATTAGGGTTCATTTACACCACTGGAACACACATACCGAGGGAAACCAAGCCATTGTTTGAGCTCATTATTCTGAAGCTCAAGAATTAGTCAGGAGTTAACCAGAGAATTAAGAATCGCACTTCAGACCTTAGACACCTGCCTAAGTCCAAGGCTGTTTTTTATGATCTGCTATTTTCACTGCCTGTGCTAAAATTTGAGAGAGGAAAAGGCATTCAGGCAGAACACATGTCACTGGTCAGACACCCAGTTTACTCTCTGCTGGTCTGTGTGGTGAGCTCTGTCAGCACTTTGTGTGTGCTGTTGGGAACACAGGTTTAGCCTTGCCTCTGGCTGGACCTGGAGTCATAGCAGCCTTCCATGAGGCTGGAACAGGAGGAGATCACCTGGCTCCTGAACTCCACCAGATGATATCCTCTGACCACCTAAATCACAGAAAAACAAACAGAATAATATGAATACAAGAAGCTAATAATAATAGGGTGTTCTTTTCTGAGAAAGAGAAGCTCAACAAAGTGCACTCACAGTTGCAGGGAACTACTCACATTTCTCACTGTTTCAGGGAAACTAAATTGTTTCACAGATTACAGACTGCAGATATTTCACCTGAAGTCAGAACACTGCACCTCCTGGCCAGGTTTTGTATGCTTTCCAAGGGTAAAAGCCCTGTGAAGCTACCTTAGATGTTTAGTGAAGAATTCATTGTGTCCATGTGTTGCACCCGGGAAAAATGCATAAATCAGTGTGAAATGAGCATTAAGCATAACAAAAGTTGGCAGGAAAGATTACCAGACTCTGTTTTCATGATATTCAATAGCTATAGCCAGGAAAAGAGAATTGTTTCCTTGAAGTCTCTTCCACTAAAGAAAATGTCTGCCTGCAGACAAAACAGCTCATATAGACATCAATGCCCTCCCTGAGGAAACAATTAGTGAAATTTCTAGAAGAAGCCATTCTTAATCTGTAGATGCATCAGGGAACTAGATTTACTTATGGATACAGTTTTACTCGACTTAGGGTATTCAGATTGTGCCCAAGGCATGGACCAAACATATTTAATTTGATTTGTTTCCTCCTTGGTAATAATTCCTAGCTTGTTGCTATTACTTCTGGACTCCTTTCTTTTTAGTTTCTCAAGCACTGAATAATCTAGAAGCAGTCACCCTGAGTTACTGAAAGCTTCTCTAAAATTTGCAAACTAATATGATTGCACAAAGATACAGATTAATATAGATTTTTTGCAAAAAATGAGCTATGAATAGGAGTACTTCAGAAAGAAAAAAAAAAAACAATTTGAAAAAGTTATAAAGGCTATGTTAGAGGCTAGAGTAGCTCAGAGAGTCTTCCTAAAACAGGACAAAGCAAGATAGCTGGTGTATACACACATGATATAATGGTAATGGCAGAAAAGCATTAAGACAAGCCCAAGTACATAACATACAACTGATACTGCCCAGAGCAGTCTGGGAATGGTGCTTTAAATGATTCCCTGATAGGCAATATTTGTTTGTGTAGAAAAAATTTTGTATATATTTTTGTTGAACCACTTCTTTGTGTCTGGAAACAGATGGATGTCAAGTATTGCCATTTATTGAACTGACTCTAAATTTTCAGTTTGAAACCATTTAGTAATAAAGAGTGCTCCTGAGATTAATGGCAGAGAGTCTCTTGAAATTTGTGGCTTACAACAATTTTCTCATGAGTTTTTTAGGATGACCTTTTCTTCTAAATCACAGTAAGTTTTTTGTTTTTTTGTATAAAGAAGCATAATCAGTCTTGAAAAGTATAATTCAGTGAAAGACTGAAGCCTCTAGAGAACAGAAGACCCATTCCCTAAATGATGATTCTCAGGGCATTATAGAAAATTATAGTTTAATCTTGAATTGACTCAAAGTCAAAGATTTTGGCTTTTTTTTCTTATATTCATTTAGTGTCATTTATTGATTTCTGAATTTTGTAGTTCCTTTCAGTCATGTAAATATTTCCACATTTATTTTTGATTCCATGTAGCCCAACAACAAGTGCTAGTAAAATAGTTACCAACAGAATGGAAATATCAGTATTTGTTAAATTTATCAGTAACTTTTGTAGGCTTATAATTGGGTTAAAAAATAGCATGGTTTAATCATGATCTTGAAAGTACAAGCACCAACACAATTGAAAAAAACAGTTTTAAGATGAAGGACCAGCAATTAGTGGTGCCACTACCATCTAGTGGGGATTTGTTTTGCTGCATCGTGGCCACAGTGGTTCTCCAGACTGGCAAAGGCAGGTAGGTGTCTGCTGATAGATACCTGAATGAGTTCAAGCCTGTTTGGCTGTAGAGAAGCAGATACAGAAACGTTCAAAGTTTCTCTTTTAGAATGTTTTGTACACATTTTCTTTTATTATATTAATAGCTTTATAACCCCAATGACCAAAACATTTTTAATGCAATTATGAATATCTTCATCTCTGTAATTCCTTTATTTCTCCTCTATATTCATTCTGACTCAACATGTTGAAGTCAATACATAGTTTTTTTGGTTTGTTTGGGTTTTTTTCATTAGAAGAAAGTTATTTTGCACACTTTTTCTGAGCAGGAGTAAAAGAAAAAGCTATGAAAGGTATGACCTATGATCATGCATCCTAAATCCTATTTGATGACCTCTATCAATAGACTAAGCTATGTCTTTTATAAATAACTCAAAAATTTTCTTGATATGTAGAATAAAAGATATGACAAAAGTATTTCAATAAACCTTTTGAACAGAGTGTATAACTTTCCTGACAGTTTTTCAATAGGACTTTGGTGCTGCATAGAAAAGCAACCTCTGCCAATCAGCTGTCACAAGTATGATCAGAAATATGTGTATATTCCAGCTCCACTACTGGACAAGCTGGTTTTGTTTGTTCTTGTCATAAAAAATCCATCAAAAAATAGCTTCAGATGAGAATCAGACTCAGCATGGAAATAGCACAACCTCATGAGGTTCACTTACTGTACAGCAAGTCAATTCTCATCTTTGGAAAAGTAATGTACCCACAGATTGCAATGGATCTTTGAAATCAATTCAGATCAGTTATTGTTTGTTAATATCCTGTATCATTCTTCTGAATTTATTTTACTGATAGTTAACTACTAAACTCAGTTGTGAATTGAACAACTCTGAGCTCCAATAAAATAGAATAAATCGAAACAAAATAAGGAAAAAAGTAAATATTTTCATCCTAATTTGCTGTTCAGGAAAAAAAAATATATAAAATCTTCAAGGATAAAAAGCAATCCTTCTAAACATGGAATATTTGATAGTCTGGGCAGTATTTAGAAAGATTAAAAATGTTTGAACACATTTCAGTAGTTTTCCTTTTGAAAAGGAAACCTTTTCTATAATTTACCATAAATTACACTTCCAATTCTTAGTGGTATTTATTACTGCCTTCTAAATATATTCTCTTCTGGTTTACTTTCTTACAGCAGAAATGGGATAGCAAATAATTAACTGAGCATAGACAAATATTAGACTAAAGTTACAGACTTGTTTAAAATAATAATTCCTGGCATAAGAATTTAATTAATCACAGATCTCTTGCATTATACATATACTTTTTGGAATGTATTTTTGGCTTATAAATCTTTCCAATTATCAGCATGGTATGAGTAAGTGCAGGTTACAATAAAATTCAGGACCCTATTCTATAAGTGGACAAATTACTTTAAATATTGTGATTAAGAGTTTCAAGTTTTTGTCATGGTGCTGTCCTTGGTTCCTGCTCTGGACTTCTTAGCAGTGCCAGTAAGTCAGTTAGCTGTCTGTAGCAGTTGTCAGATAGGATGAGGAACATCCACAAATAAATGTGTACACCTTGCACCTGAAATAAAGTACTTCTCTTCAGAAGCTTGGGAGACTAGAAAGGGAAAATCTTTAAGACAAAGAGGAAACACACAAAGGGTTGCTGAAGACCTCTAAAAGCTGAGGTTAATTCAAGGAAGGAACAAAGGATTTTTTTCCTGGCAGAGAGGAAATCTTTAGTTGCCACATCAGCTGAAGCTGAGAGGAACTTGCTGTACAGGTCAGAGAGGAGACTGTATTATCTGCAAGAGGAACCTAAAAAAGGAAATTAAATCAGGTTCAGGAGAGAAGGCTTTAAAGGTTGGTGTTCCATTTCTAGAATACCCAAGAACACTGAGGACATCACGGTAAACAGTTGCAGGGCCAGATTTTCAGAAGGTCAGTAGTGTCTCCTGGTATGGGTGTGCCAATTTAGAGCATGGACCTTAAGTCATTAGACATCACCACATCTGGTGGACTTCAGGACTCAAGTGAGCTCTCAGGTCCCAGCCTCATGGACACGAGGCTGCTGTGGCTCCATGTCCCCAGTGTCAAGCATTCCTGTTAGCACACCCACACAGCTTGCAGTGCACATCAACACAGAGAGAAAACTGTGCCTTGGAGGGCACCCGTGCCACCCGACACCACACTCCTGTAAACTCCACCAGTAACAACGTGATCCACTTTCTCTGGCTGCTCAGTAATGAGGGCTGCTGGTGGATGGGTGAATAAAAGAAAAAACCTTAATTCTGTGAGACCACTGTTCAGCAGTAGCCAAAACTGCTGTGTGTTACAGCTCTGTAAGGACCACTATTGGAGGAAGCAGACTACAGTCCAGCCAGCCTGAGGACAGCGTCCCATAATAAGTCTTGCTTATTCCCATAGTTCCTTTGAGCCATATCAGAAGCTTTACTGTCCCAACTACTCTTCTTCCTGCATCAGTGGTAAGTCCTACAGCCACTCAGGTGATCGCCCCTGATAGCAGGGCTGTGCTTATGGAGAGAGAGTTTAGCTGACTAATCCTGGTGGGGTTTCCACTGGGCTCACTGCTCTAGTGAGTCTCCTCTGATGGCCTTTGAGAAGATGGTTCTACAGCATCATTTTACTCATCAGGTCATCAGTGCTCATCTGCCTGTGCTGTTCCGACAGTCCTGGCAGGAGAGCTGTGTTCCCAGTGATTAGCTTTTACTCACATAATCTAACACATTTAAAATTAAATATACTAAATACAGTTAAAACATATGTTTTCGGTTAATAATCACAATAATTGCTGTTTTGATTAGTTACAATTATCTTCATTTTGTTTTAACTAGCATTTTTGCAAGTTAATCTTAGTGAAACATAATATGGTATATCATAATTATTTGAAAATAATACACTGAAATTATACAGACTTAAACATTTCAAGACCTCTGAATCATATTGTGTTTATATTTTTTACTGGAATATTTGAAAATTTATTTTAATTCTTCCAATTCAAAATATCAGAATGGTTTTTATGGCTTTCAGAGGGCTTTTTCATTTAGCCTATAAAACATATTATCAATTAGAAGTTCAGACTCATTGTACACTATATACTGCTATTTATAGATCAATAAAAATTGCAACTCCCACATTTCACCTGTTTTAGAAAACTTTAAAAGGTAATTTCATTGCAAATTTTGAACATCAGGAATTTTGCAAAACTAGTTCAGATAAAAAATGAAAATGAAATCTGCTAAAGAAGTATATTGTATTTTGTGACATAATTGTAAGGCAACTCTCATTCATTTATTTGTTAAATCTTTAAAGTCAGAAAATTATATTACTGGCATTTATTTACTATCATTCCTTTACTTTTATACACAAATCTCCTCATAATTATAGTTCATATTTTTCTACATGGCTTATGTCATTGCCTTATCCTTGTACAATATGACACTGCTTACAGATGAGTTTGAGTATTTGTCATACAGAAAATGAATATGGCACAAAGTCAAATTATATTAAATCTTCAGATCTGGCTCTCCTTCTACCTTTAAAAGCATTTCTGAACTGATGATGTGGCTTTTCAGTTTCTCCTTAGATTTTTGCCATCCTACCTTATGGTACAATGTAGAATGTACAATGACAATTTTAGCAACTTGCTTAACTTTCAGATAAGATTAATGCTGTAATAGGATTATCTTAACATAAATGTTGTTTCTACAAGACTAGGGACACATTTGGTTGTAATGACATAGATTTCATCACTTAATTTATTTGTTTGGTTTTTCAGTCATCAAACAGGTGAATGAAACTAAGGTATGCATAGGATCTGGTGCTGAGTATTTAAATCACAGGACTCATGTCTCAGGTTACAAGTGACAGGATGAGATGAAATGGCCTCAAGTGGCACCACAGGAGGTGTAGATTACATATCAGGAAAAATTTCTTCACTGAAGGAGTTAGGCATTGGAACAGGCTGCCCATGGAAGTGGTGGAATCACCATTCCTGGAAAGGAATGTGGCACTAGGAGATATAGTTTAGCAGTGAACATGGGACTGCTAGGTTAATTCACTGGACTTTGTATCTAAGAGGTCTTTTCCAACCTTAAAAATACTATGACCCAATTTCAATTTTAACACCTTACAATTGCTTTCAAAGCTGTTATTAGGTTTTTTAACATTTTCAGAAGTTTTTTCTGTATGTGGTCATTTCTCCAGAAGGTGTTTTACTTCCTCTAATGTGTCTATATTCAGTAGTTTTTCTTTACCAGACTTGTGTTCCAGTCTTTTACCTCCTGTACTTTGACACTTCAGGCTAAACATAACCACTATCTGTCTGATGTATATTTTTAGATCTTATCTTACAATTTCCATTGTCCAGTCTTTCTTTGTATGGAAATGTTCATTCATTGCTCTTTTAGAATCTTTGTAGATTTGCCTGTTTCACAGGGCATCATCCATGTCTCTGCAATTATATTATTATTTTCCACAGGCATATACAGACATTTAGATCCCTTTAAAGATATTGGGTATATCAGCACAGATTAATTAGCTCAGGTATCTTGCATCAAGTAGTGCCTGAAATCTGATTTTCTTTATGTAAAAAACCCATGATTTGTGCATGGTTGCATGGTATTGAACAAAACTAAATTTAATTGTGATTAAAGCGTCACAATTTACTTGATAATAAAATATCATAATTTACTTGAACTTTGCCAGTAGTTATGCCTACTGGTAACTTATTAGTGAAAAAGTTGATTTTTAAGTGTGAATGAGTTTACAGTGCTTTAGGGAATCAGAAATTTATCCTTGATTAAAGCTTTTATACATGACCATAACAGAGATAATAGAAACTGACATACTGCTGACTAGTAATAGGAGAATATTTTCCAAATCACATTTATGCTTAGCATTATACAGATTTGTAAAAATATTATTGAAATAGCTTCTTCTGTTCTTTATTCCCTAGGCAGTTATATGTATTGATGCTGAAAGTACTGCTTCACTGGCGTTACTAGTAACAAGAAACATTTAAAAAGCTTCTGTGGTATTAAGTTTTGGGTTTTTTCCTGTTTCTTCCAGGCAGAATATGTCTTTCAAGTTTCCCAGAAAGTCACAGAAATACTATCTATCTTGGTATACATTTCTGGTGTTACTTTACGTGCTGAAATCCGTATCACTTTTTGAATTTTCTAGGCTTGTTTCAAAATACCAACTTAGTGACACAATGTGGGAGAACTCTGTGGCTTGTCCATGGATAATCCAGTCTGTAATACAGACACTACATATTCAAATTACATGCTTTTTGACCCTGCACCACAGAGCTCCATCTACCCCATGTTGCTGAGCTGCAGAGACGTATCATTCCTTCCTTTGCTATTTTTATTTATGTGTGTTTTCCCACAGACCACAGCAGTCCTACTTTCAATGATATGTAGGTTAGGATATGTCATGAAACTCAGGTATCCAAATATTCATGGGTCATATGTTACTAACAGATTTTAGGGGATGTACAGAAGACAATGAACTATAGTTCTCTACATTTCTAACTATATTTTGAGATTACTTGCTTTAATGAAAACTTTCACCTTGCTTTAATTTCGAGAAGTGGAAGAGACAGGAGCAAACCTGTGACATTCAAAGCCCAAGAAATGGCAATGGCATTTGGTGGAAGACAGAGATGTGTCACTAAGAACAAAGGACAATCATGAAAGAGTCCTGAGTTAACTTCAAATGGGAATGAAGAATTTTATTGCTACAGCAGGGAATGAAGAAATTATGATGGTGAAAGAGTAAAAGCTCAGTTACTCATTCAGATAAGCCATAATTCTGAAACTCCCTCACTGACTAAGGAAGGATTCTTGGGATAATGTACTCTTAATTTAGAAATCTAGGTAGAAATTGGAAGTATACCTGCTAGTCCACAGTCTTTTGTTGGGCTTTTTCATGTGAAGGTTATGACAAAGTAGCTGAAGTGATGCTGTGATTTATTTATGGACAAAAAGCAAGTAATTAATGCTTTTATTGTTAAGTATTCTCCTGTATTGTAAATATTTATTTACTTTATTGACTGCAACACTTATTTTAAACACAAATGGCTATATTTTGGGGAGAACTCTAGGATTCAGTAGCTGATATCAAGTTGCTCTATCCAATTTTTTATTTTAGTACACACGGGATTAGACTTAGTGTCTTATCTACTATCGCTTTTCTAGTTTTATATTACATGAAAAAGATATACTGACTTCCTGGAGTTATGCTTCTTTGAGGAAGCAGGTTAAGGCTATCTTTAATTAGGGTAAGAAATAAATTCTTATCTGCCTATTATTAGTTATGACATTCTATTACTGCAGTTGGAATTAGTTCTTTTAGGAGTCCATGTGTTTTACATAAAAAAATAACAAAAATTCAGGCCAAATAAGAATAGAGTTTAATCTCTTGCTTTTAATACTCAGATGAAGAAAAGCAGTATTGAATACTCAGCTGCCATGAAAATCTTTTGAATAAATACTTTTAAAATTAAAACATACAGGTTCAATCTGTTGAAAAGACCTGTGGAACTAGATGCAGAAATCTAATTTGATTGTTGGCAAAATTATGTCAAAAGAAGATGACCATATGTAGGAGAAAATTGCACTTCACATGTACCACTTTTCCCTTTCAAGCTTTTTTCTACCAACAGACTGTGCCTGAAACAGAATTAATTTGAACTCAGTCCTTAATAAGTAGTCAGATTCAACAGTAGAAAGTATGGAATGCAGCCTGACACAATCATCATTGAGTATTCAGAGTACAATCAGCAAATAGACTCCGTGTGGAGTAAGACACACAAGACATTATCTAGTCTGTAGATAATTTATTACCCATAAGTATATAATTGAGATATTGTGGGGGTGGGAATCGTTAACTGTAAGGGAAACATATTTTATATGCTAATCTAGTAAGAAGTTGTCAGTTTTCAAAAGGTCTTCATTCTGCAAGACTGTAAGGATGATCTCCTCTGTAGTACTGCTGTAAAAACCAGACGACAGATTGTGGTAAAAAGACCTTCACCCTGTTTATTTTAGCAAGTAATAATTTTATAAATTATATGTAAAAAATGATACCATTTGTCGGTCTTATTCAAAACCAAATTGTATCTACCAAAACACTGTGATGTAAGATATGTTTAAATTTAGGATTTTAATATCTACATGGTGTCCGTATTGGTAGACTTTGACATAAATAGAAATATGGTTATGTAATATAATTATGTAATTATATAATCACCTAAATATTGTATTATCTATCTTATAATATGTAATTTAGTCCCATTTATCATTTGTGTCCATCCTCTTGTTTGTGTTTAATTTTTTAAGAAAATTCACTCTAAATGTTTTTTCCTTAGTGTAATGATCAGAAACTACTACATATTACATCTCAGAAGCCTCTCAAAAAATTTTGGAACCACTCAATGGGAATTATATTGTTTTCATTTGAAAGATCTGAAGTAAGGGATAGTCATTGGCAGTTCAAAATTCACTGTATGATAGAAGCTTAATGTTTGCATCTCTTACTAGATTTAGCTACAAATCAAGAGTGGATTACTTTCCCTGGTTAACATGCTGGGAAATTATTTTTATGACTCAAAGATGGTGCACTCATGTAAAAGTTTATGCTTTATATATTCTCCCTGTATTTATATAACTGTCTCTATATGTAATATATAACTAATAAAATATTGACAATTTGAAGGAATATGTCAAAATTTTGTAACCATTAAAACTGTTGCTACTGCAATCAGGAGGAAAAAAAATGAAAGGGATTAAAAAACATCTAGGAAAACTGTTTTATAGGTGAGTGTTTTGAATATAAATATTTTCATTTCCAGTATTTTCTAGAGGTACATTTGATTTTAAATAGTCCCAACTGCTAATTTCCTGAAAGAACATGAAGCTTGAGGTGCATATCTTTGTGACGGGTTATGGTCCATTTATCAATTATGCAACATAAATAAGTCTCTGATGAGTCTAAAAACAAACATCATTAGAAGGAGTTCTCCTAAGGTAAATATCATAAGAAGATTCTAAATTGCGGAAAATGACCTGAAATAAAGCATATTTTTAAAGAATGAAATCTTTTACCTCTGAGAAAGCAACTAAGCAACTCTGTACAAACCATTTTTCTTAATATTATTTCTCTCTCTTTTGGGATGCATCTGTTAAAGTATTATTAGTTTTGGCATTTTCCAACCTCCTAGTGGTTGATTTTGTCATCTTAATTCTGTTGCTAGAGAATGTGTGTGAAATGTTAACTACTTTCAACACATACACTTTCATTTATCCCTTTTTTGAGGTAAACAAATCAAGTAGTTTCAGTCTCTCTTCACGGGAAATTGCTCTGTGCCCTCGTTCTTTCTCACTAGCCCTCTCTGAATCTCTAATCCAAAGTCAAGTTCTCCTTTGAGGGAAAGAGAGCAGACCTGCATCATCTCCAGTATTCTGAAGGCATAATAACATTCTACACCCTGCATTCATGTAACATGATTATTCGTTTGACTGAAACTGCTCACTGAGCCGTAGTTTCCACTGAGCTGCCTGCAATCATGCCCAGGCCCTTTACTGAATTAATACCAAAAGTTTATAACCCTATAAAGTTAAAGAATAAATCCATTTACTCACTCTTCAGTACATGTTTATCAACATATTCTGTCTTCATCCCTGTTCACCTTTCTCAAGTGGTCATTTTAATGTTTTTTAGAAACTTTCCTGCACTTGGCTAATCAAAATGGCTCAAACACTCCACTGAGCTGTTTTCATCTCTTGGTACCATAAAGAGTTGGTAACTTTAATCACCTAGAGAATTTCAGGATGCTCATTAAGAATGTAAGTATAAGCACAATGATACCATTGCATTCATATTAAACTTCCATAAAAATGGTATAACCTTTTTCTCTCCAATTTTTGGGGGATAGAGATGATGCAATTCTTTACTGGATAATGGTGGAATGACTCTCAATGAGTCTAATTCAGTGATGACCAATTTCATCACCTACTGTTGAAGGACTTATTTACAAAATCCACCAACCTCACTATTCTTTTTCATATTTGAGCAGTACTTAAACAATTTTTCACCATGTTTAGAAGAACATTATTCTCAATTGGGATGAAAAGTGAAAATTTCAAAACTTTCAAAGACTAATCTTCCTTTTCTCCAGTCAAAATTTTATTTTGACATAAAAATATACATTTCAACAACCTCAAAACAATTTTTAAAATTTGAACTTTTCCATTTGTGTAGGAGTTAGTCCTGTTAACATTTTGAAAAGTCAAAATAGATAAGAAATATTCAGCCAGATCTTTTACTTCTTTTCTTCCCTAAAGTGAGAAATTTTCCAAAACAAGTCTTTGACTATGAGAAAAGTGCTATTAAAAAACACTTGTCATCCGTTTCTTGTAGCTGTATCCATTGATAGCAAAATGGATTTTAGAGTTGTAGCCCTGGCTATATCAGTGTCAGAGCAGCTGCAGTCTGAAAACACCAGTGCTAATTATGTCTTTTAAAGAATGAGCAAAAGTACAGTGACCATCTCATTCAGCTTTGGAGCCTGGAAAGCTATAACAAACTCTCTTACACAAGGCATTAAGTCCTGTTGCTGTTATGACATGGCATTATATTCCCTAGCAAAGAACAGAAGTCTCATGGTCTCAGACTCTACTCTCTACAGTATTCAAATTAAATGGGAATTAATTTCCACATATGTCCTAATCAGGATGTTCAAATTTCATTTCCACCATAAGGTCTTCTATCAGTTATAACATACTTAATAAATTTCCCTGCTCTCCTCTCATTTGGCAGCACAATTCCTTTAGTCCTATTCTCCTGACACCATTAGCCCATTCTTGTGTAGATAATGCATCTGCTGGCAGCAGCTTCTATAGCAGAGAGACTTGCTTGGTTTAAAGCTTTGTGATGGCTATCAACCCTAGTCTCCAGCTTCACCTGCCTTGACTCCTAACAAATTGGGCACTTTAAGTTGGGGTGTAACAGTTAAAAGACAGAGTTTGTAAAACATCTCAAAATTATTGTAAATTAAATTTAAGCCTTAAGGATAACAAAACTTTTCTTTGAGAAAATCATCAATAAGTTTGTATTTGCCTGCTTCTCATACATCTTTTATGCAACAAGTTGTCAAAACAAGAAGATACTTTAAATATCAGACAGTTCTCAGAGGGTCCACAGGAGAACCACAAAGATGATCAAAGGACTGGAACACCTGCACTGGGAGGAAAGACTGAAGAAATCAGGTCTTTTCACTCTGGAGAAGAGAATTCTCAGGGGGAAGTGCCTCCTCATCGATTTTCAGTACTTAAAAAGATGACTGAAAAGGAAAGAAAGGCAATCTCTTCACAAGGAACGATATGGAGAGAACAAGGGACATCGGGGGCAACTTGCACTGTGCAATATAAAAGAGAAATGTTTCACAGTGTGAAGAATTGACCAGTGGAACAACCTCCCTGGGACTTAGTGGAATCCTCTTCACTGAAGGTTTCCAAGACATGACTGTAATGGATGTTAAAGTAACTTTTCTAAGCTCTCTTGTCCATTAAGATTTGCCCAGATGATCTTTTTAGGTCCCTTGGAACCTGGGCTGTTCTCTGCTACTGAACATAACTGAGTGCCTCTCTTTGTTTTTTGATCTTTCATTTCCTTATGATACTGATTAATACTCAATTCAACTAAAGAAGATGTAGGTTTTTATTGAGCTAGTGACTCCATGAGTGGCTTCTTAGTGTGCATTACTGAAACATGGTATGCAAGCAGAAATCCAAATTCTCATCATTACTTCTGAGCATATTATTTCAATGATTAGCAGGGGTTCTGTTATCTTTTGATCTTTGATCTCAGTTGGACTACACACAAAGCTGAACCTTTCACAAAGGTTTTGAAATTGTATCCTATTTGAGTGAGATTATGTTCTATGAAGGATGCTTTGTGTCATAGGACATGTGTACCTTTCTGAAGCCTGTTTTGCATAAAACAAGAGAATACATAAACCCACCTGTTTTCCTATTTCTGCTTCTAGGAGGGATAACTTCAGCTGCAGCTTTATGGAAACCTCTAAGGAGACTTTAACTTTTCTTGCCTTTCCCTTTTCCCATTATGAATCCTCTTTCCTGCATACCCACCACCAGTGAAAAATCAGACGATCTCAGTGTTTTTATAGCACTACGGCATTTGATTTCTTCAAAGCTATGTTATAATATCTGAAACTGTGTCCATGCATTTACATATCCTACTCTATACTCTGTCCCTGTATTTTGTGGTCTTGATTTAAGAAGCCAACTAATAATATGATTCCACTTAGGAAACAGAATCATCTTATATGATGGTGAGTGTGGCACCTAACTCATTAAAGAGCTACTACTTCTTCCTGCATTCCTGGGGAAATCCCATTCCCATCCCTAGAGAAGCTCTGTAGATGAAAGACAGTTGAGCATTTGGATAGTTGCAGGAAAATTAAAAATAGAAAGATTCAAGGTTCCAAACACTGAAGTTTTTACAGCAACCAATTCTTTCAATAAGTATTTTGTAGCTTCCTTTGGAAAAAATTTCAGGTGGAAAACTTATCTAGTATTTACAATGAAGTATCAATGGAACACTCTGCACTTTGCTCAGAGAACAAATCCAATCTAATGATAGTATTGACTGTATGTCAATCTCCAATTATTATATCTCTCACAGCAGAACTGTGTCTTGGGCTAGCAATCAGAACAGATTTAAATTTTAGGGGTATGGCTTTGGTGATTTTCTATCTCTTTACTTGCCTCAGCACCAAACAATGCATAAAGGTCTGCTTTGATTTGAAAAACTTTTGTATCTGTTCATGTGCAATCTATTTCTGCCTCTACTAAGAGACTGAAAGTTGCCTTAAAAATAGCATTGAGAAACACCAATTAATAATTTTCATGGCAAGTTTGTGTGTACAGCCTTTCTAAAGCCAGCATAAACAATGACACAATGTTTTGTCTGCTCCAAATGTGCGTCAGGAACCTTTTGCCCTGAATGTTCTCTCTTCTCAGTCTAAAATATAGACTTAGAAAATAGTTCTCCAATTTTTATAATCTTTTGAAATTCTACTTGTCTGTATCTTTTACTGCATAACTTGTCAGTCAGTTTCAGTTTAGTGATTTAGTGGTGGTTTTTAATTTTTATTTCAAATATTACTAAACAATAAACACGCCTTTCCTGCATTTGCTTTTTCTTTTTTCTGTATTTTTACTACTAGTTGAAAATTAATATCCTAATTTGAATTCTCTGCATGATAGCATGTTGCAGTTGCACAGCCAGATCAACGTATATGGCAGCAGGATTTTCTCTATGAAACCAAGTAACAGGATGTGTGGCATCCATTTCCCCCCCCACTTTTCAAGTTCCTAAATAGCAGAGGAAGCAGTTAATTGCTTTGTGCAATTCCTAGAGCAACAGGCATAAACCATTCAAACATGGTAAAAATAATTAAACCTGCTTCAGTGGTGAATAAAGATTGAACATAGAGAAGCTTTAATGGAAATCGGGTTCCTACTGAGGTGTGCTGATTACTATATTCACATTCTTGCTTTACTTGAGGCATACTTCAGACTTAACTGAAGACATTTTATTAGACTTTCAATCTTTAGTCATGTCATTATTATTTCACATAGTTCAGTTTGCCTAGAGCAAACTAAGGAAATGTTGTTTTTTATTAATGAAGTAGAAAAGCTTAATTGAAACACTTCAAAGACAAAAGGAAATAAAAGCAGACTGAACTGCTACAGTCAGTCTTCTGTAATGATCTCAGCTGTTAAGAACAGGACTGTATGACTAAGGATTTGGTGGTTTTGAATTGTAAATATAACCCATTTTCAGCCAAATACTTTAAATCAAAATAATGATAAAAATCTAGGCTGACGTCAAGGGAAAAAAACAAATTTGATTGAAGATTATAAACCAGGGCTCGAGTCTTGTATTATCTTGTCCATCAAAACTATCTGGTGGTTTGGTTTTTTTTAGGAGCACTTTTGGAACAGAATTGTAGGATTTGACTCAAGGCAGCATTTTCATAAGTGACAGTTGACTGATATACAGAGACATGAAATTAGATGCTCCACCAGGGAATAGCTTGCAAAACTAATAGAAATACAAGGAAAAGCCTAGGAGGAAAATTTAACAGATGCTTACTCCAAATTGTGATTTTTATTTTCCCCAATCTGTAGCTTTTTATCAATAGGCTTTCCCTCCTAGGGGAAATCTGCCTTCTGCAGAGCCCAGACTACAAGCTAGATGTTGCTGTGTTTGTGTGTTCATGCCCATACCTGATACTCTGTCTCAGAGACCATGCTTTTTCTGCTTCTGCTCACTCTTTATTACCTTTGTTCAGCTTTCCTCTGCTTCTCTATTATTCAGAAGCACCTAAATAAGCCATTAAAGGAGTTAACTTGTATTGAAAGCTCATGAACAACTAGAATGTCTCTGTTGCCCAAGCATTAGCTCTCAACATAATGTTTTGTAAACAGCAAAAAAATACATTTTCATTCCACTGAAACTAGTATCAAAATTCCTAGTTGGTCTGGTACTCAGTGGAAAAACAAAACAAATTCCTGTTTAACATTTTTTGGTAGTGATTTGGGAAACACTGAGTGAAACAGACCTGTTTAAACTCAACTGAGGATCTAGTATTATGCCAGTATTATGCCAGTTGCTATTCTAAAAACAATCATAGTACAAACGAGGGCCAGAGTATACACAAAAATCACTTAACTGTCATTCAAGAAGATGTTGCAGTTCTGAACCCTCCCATGAGCATTTTAATACCTCCTCTGAAAAGGAGATATAAATAAACACCAAATGCAAACCACATATTTATCCTATAGAGTGTAAGTGGACTTAAATACATATGCAAGTGCTTTACAAAATTTAGGGCCTGATACACAGTCTTCATTATAAATTGTATTTGTTTATTAATTTAAACCTACATGGCATTTTTTATGCTGTTCCTTTGTCTCCACTAAGTTTACCTATCAAACTAGTCTGAAAACTAGCAAATATTATTTCATAATTGGAGAAGCCATTTCATTTTGTCTAGAAAATGCAATTACTATGTTATCTGGAAAATATTAGCAGGCTTATTTGAAGTCATGATTTTAGGGCTGCTCAACATTACGCCACAAACGAAATTCCCTCCCCCATCAAAATGTCATGCATTTAATGTTCTGGTTTACCACACAAGTATAATATTTTTCCTTCAAAAGCAGCTATTATGATTTATTATACCTAAAACTATGGAGCACGACAAACCCAAGTGCTCTGAACTTCTGTGTACTAAAAAGCCACATGGCGTTTTTGTAGCAGTGATTATGAATGCATGATACTCACTTTCCTAAATTATGTCAACCAATTTAGCTCTTACATAAATTACCCATGAAGCTCCACTGGAGATTTGGACTACCTACCTACTGTCATTCCATGTACATCTATTTCACACTTTGGTGGAGTTCTGTCCTACAGTACTATTACTGTGAAATGCTCTAAGCTGTGTGTAGCAAGCAGAGTGTAGTCTGTCCTTTGTTTATGTTTATGTTACTGGTCTCACCCAAGAACCAAAAAAAAAAAAATCATATGATAGTTTTAGAACTGCAAAAGTTTGTCCCCTGAGCACAGCCCCTGCCAGGCCACTCAGAAGGAAAAGACCTGTGCAACAACTTTTGTTCAAAGATCAAAGACATTCTAGGCCTTAAAGATATAGAAACGTAGAAACGAAAAATAAAATAAGGACTGCATTTTTGCCCTTCACCACTTGCATAATCCTTTTCAAGTTTTTAAATAATTTTATTTTTAAAGAAGATTTCTTGTTTCTTTGAGAAACCTGTTTTGCAGCTTTCAGATGAAAACTGTACCTGTCAATATTAATAGTACCTGAGAAGACTTTACAAATTAAAATAATCTCTTAGTACCTATACTGACTAATGTAGGCTTATAAAAACTGTTGATTGCCCAGTTGCTGAAAAGTGAAAAATGGAAGCTATAAAATTCTAACATGCATTTATCAACTGATTAGATACTATTCTATATTATCAGAAAAAGACAGAGAAAATAGTCAAAGAGCATGGTGAATATGAGAGGGAATTGATTATTGATATGGAATGACAAAACATTTTGGAAATTTCAGTCTAGCTCAGAAAGGAGAATCAAAAGGAGGGAATTGAATGCAACAGAAGTAAATTAAAACTGATTGCAAGAAAAAGAAAAAGATGACTACACAATAAATGGAAGAATTTTGTAGATCTGAATTTCAGTCCAAGGAGACATCTACTGAGATAACTGAGGAAGCTTAAATCACAGTAAGACAGCTCATGTGGAATAAAATAAAAGTGAATTTAATGGTACAGGAGCTCAGGAACAGTCTTAGCTGGATTATAAAAGTGATCTAGTTGTAATATTTATTTAGTTAATTCCACTAAACCTTTCATTCTTTTCAGTGAGATTATTTTCTTTTCCCAGAGTTTTAGCATACTATGTTGTAGTGATGGATTAAAAATATAAAGGTATCAAGTGAGAAATAAAGTCTGGAGGACTGGTGTTATTTTCCATTTGAACAGCTGGTACACCTCCACACACCAAATAGCTGGAGAACTTGTGTGATGGGTACAGATTTCCAGGAACAGAATCATTCACATCAGATATAGGATATCTTCTTCATGAACATAAAATTAAACAGTAAGATGAATTGTTTACAATGAAATTTTAAATAATCTGTGCAGTCTTGAGGCAAAGAGTTGGATTAATTTAGTCCCCGTGCAACAGTCAGCACTGTTGAGTAACTGATATAAATGGTAAGCCCACAAAAAAGGAATTTCAGATCTTGCTGAGCTTTGCTACACAAATTAAATCAGTTTAACTACCATTGAAGTTTGTATTTGTACAATTACTTGCTCTCTGATGTAGAATAGTGAGAGCAACAGAGACAGTCAATAGGAAATCAAAGGCACATTGAGTTATAAAGGCATGTTGTACAAATTTAGTTTGCAGTGCCCACTACTGCCTTTGCTAGAGCCCAATAAAGTGGGGCAGCTCATGTTTTATTTATCTGAACTCCTTTAATTTGCAGAAAATGACCATAATTAATTAACTCAAGAGTTGCATTATTAGGTACACTTCTAGATGCAATGTTTCAACTGAGAAATTTTATTTGATTTTGCTTGTCTTGGGACATAATAACGTATCCATCTTCACTTACTGATGCAACAAACATTATTCCACAATATTTTAATAAATATTGATTTAATAGAATAGATCTAGAAAATTATCTCATTTTGATTATATTATTTAAAATTATATTATGTCATACTACATCAAATCTAATGTAATACTATAGATTAAATATAGATAGACTAAATCTCTTAATATTTCCTATCAAATAATTTATTACACACACGTAGATTTGGCAACAGAAATTAAATATTTACTTCAGAGGGTTTTTTTAGTTACAGATTTCACTGTGTTCCTGACAGCACTGAAACAAAAAAATTTGATTCATTTTCTCATTCAGGGTGAACAAGTGCTCACCTTAGAGCTCATGCAGCTGTGATGACAGCAGTGATGTGCCTGCTGCAGGTAGCGTAGACTAACAGCATCTTCACCAGCAAGACAAGAATTTATATGGCATCTACCCCAGATAGTTTTCTCATTATTTTTATTGAAGTCAGCAGAACAAATTGTATGAGGGGATGACATCACTCCACTGTAAAATTAGCCCTGTTAAAACTCTGAGGTAGTGTAATTCTTACAGCTTAAAGGTTTGTGTTCACTGTGTTGGATTTCTGTAGAAGTGCATGAGAAGCTGTCACACAGCCTATTTGCATTGCCTGAGAGCTGATAAAAAAAGTAATGGTATGAAATGCCATGTAATGCAATTACACATCATTTAATATTATGTGACCACAGTCTGCTGTTCAGGGCACGTGACCAAGTCTCCTTCCCAAACACTTAACCAGAACCACTAAAGAGTTGAATCATGTGAGAAGAGAGCATTTTGCAAATAGCAAATGCTATTTGAAGGTAATGGAATTTAAAAGGTTTTCCTTCCCTGCAAAACCCACGATGAAATTCTCTGAGAACTATTACTATTCAACTGCTAGTTGGAAAATCATAACATAGCTGTTTTGAGGTTATGTGGTAAAAAAAAAAATGCAGATAACTTTTAAATAAAAAGATAGTTTTTTTTCTCTCCATTCAGGGTTATTACTGGTAGGGGGTTTGTCATAGATGTGAGTGCTGAGGGTTAAATTAATTCAGGGTTTCATCACAAGAAAAGATGAAGAAATACCTGCAGAAATAGAACAGTAAATTTCCATGGGATGCCTTTCAAATGCTTTATAAAAATGACCCATTGAGAAACTACCGTGCTACTTCATCACCATGTATGGGACAGGAAAATTATGTTTCCATCTAACACTTGCAGTAGAATAAAGTAATTTTGGTACAGAATTATAACAGAATCAATGCCTCCAGCTTTAAAAGTAATTATTGGATTTTCTTTATATCTTACCCTGAAATTTCATATTTTGTGACAGCATTCTTTCATATTACTTCTGAAATATTGCAGTTTATAATGCAGCATAATTAACTACACAATGCAAATATAAAATACTGTCCTAATTTTCTGAGTCAACTCAGTGGTGATTGGGAAACAGCTGTTGTACAGCATATTAACACTTTGTAGCCATGTTTTCATATTCAAAATATGAGTTATATCGCTGTTTTGTTGTAGGTGCAGTGACTCTCTTTAACTTCATATTGCACAAAAACCTGAAAAGTATAAATGATAGTTCCATCAATTCCAGATTGAATTCAATTGATTGAATTCCAGATTGATCCATTCAATGAAGCTCTGATACTTTTGAGAAATGTAGAGATGAAAATTAGTTTTACAATGAGCTGCTATGTTTGCATAAAGATAGCACCAAAAATATGTGAATAACTGATTTTAAAAATAAAAGAGGGCACTAAGGTTCAAATAAAAACTTAAGACATGTTCTTTTGAAATTATGGCAACAATAACTTATTTTTATGTTATTTTCCTAAATGGAATCCTTTCAATTCCTTGGAATTATACCACAAATAATTTGAACAAGCTTAAAACTGTATACTTCATTAATTAAGTTGCTTTTCTGTCAGACCAGTTTTGTGCCAGTCCAGGCAGACTTTATAGCTTAGTCTTTCCTCTATGACTGAGTTGAAACACTATTTTTAGCCTCTTTTTCCAGCACATTTTTGAGTGCCATCTCTGTTATTTTTTTCACAATTCAATGTAGAACTTCTCAGAAGCTTAGACATACTCTTCTTGGATCTTTACAATTCATCTCTTCCAGAATGCATATTTGAACTAAATAGATGTGTGTTTGGTTCTGAAGCACTCTGAGAGTGTTTCAGAATTAGGCACATTTTTCTTTAGACAGCCTCAGAACCAAACAAGTCAGGCAAAACACAGGCCCACATACATACATACATACATAGGTACATACATACATATATATTCTATTCAGCTTCCTTTGTGAGTAGTTTATTCCCCTAAGGAATTCTCACTTCATCTTCTTCCTTCTTCCTGGATGTAAGAAATATGGAGAAACTGCCTTTTGAGTGTCCTGGTACATCTTGTTGCTTCTCTGAAATAACTGACAGACAACTCACAGCACTGCAAACATTTTTGGTTGCTCTTAGTTCTTTGGTAGGAGGTCTTCTACTTTCTAAATACTTGCTCCCTCACACAGACACAGATGTTTTTGGTTGCTGACCTTGCTGTTCCGATACTATCCTGATATTGCAATTTTACTTCTACCAACCATATCAATATTGATGATTTATTTCAGCTATAACATTGGCCATGTCTCTAGAGTGCTCTGTCTTCCCAATGAAAATTTTGTAAAAATTAGTAATGAAGTAGTGACTCTCCATAAAGACAAGACTGTAAGATGTATTAAAATAGGAGAAGAGTAGCAGCCTCATTCCATAGCCCAAGAACAACAATTGAGAAATAATTAGATCCAAGGAACAAGATCTAATTATCAGGTGGCTTCAAGAACAGCATCAGCTTTGACAGCAGTTGATTCAGACATTTATTTGCCAAGTGCTATAGGCAGTTACTGCCCTGTGTTTACCATAAGTGTGCTCAGATCCATCTGCCAAGCAACCTTTGTAAGACAAGAGTGAAGGATCTGTGGGATTCTGAAAGACTCTGGAAATCTGCAGAAATTTGAAATCATGCCTTGTATAGAATTAGGTATGAGGAAATTATCTTTTTTTTTTTTCATTTATTTTCTGGATGGACTGAATGTACTTTATCCTTATTAGTTCTGTGATTTATAGCCTTCTAGGGAAGCACAGGGAAGAATGTAACACAGATGCAATTCTCAGTGGCCAACTAAACAGTAACTAGAAAAAAGATATTTTGCCTACCTCCCTGTAGACAAAAGAATCCTTACATCACTATCTTTCTGTGGACTCTTGGCTATGTCCTTGAAACACTGTCTGAATAGTTTAATCTGGGGTAATGGCTTGCTCCTCCAACTGTGCACTCAGTTCAGGAGCACTTTCTTTGATACTGTAATCTTCTCCTTGGAGATCACATACATGCTATGGAGTAATAAGTTCTAGAGGCAATAAAGAAATTAAAACAGACAGCAGTGGAAGACTTCAAGAGTGGGATCAGAGGAAAGATTGCAAAGTCATGTACCTTCTAAGCATTGTCATATAAATGACAATGTTTCTTTTATTTTGTAGAAAAAGGAAGATGTTAAGACAGAGGTGCTGACTGCAGTTTGTAGGAACAATCAATTTCTCATAGAAAACCTGAAGAAATAATTTTTAATTAGCAATAAATTCAACATACAGGAGTGACTTCAGTAATATCTAAGGAATTACCCTTCTTTGCCCAGCAGTAAGTCAATGTGCTGCCTTTTTTCTGGCACAGAGTTAATTTTCTTCATAGTAGCTGATATGGGGCTATGTTTTGGTCTGGTGCTGAAAACAGTGTAGATAAAACAAGGAAGTTACTGTTGCTGCTGAGTCAAAGACTTTTTCTGCTCCTCACCTTCCCTTACCAAAGTGGAGGCTGGGGATGAGCAAGAGGGGACAGAGCTGGGACAGCTCACCCTAACTGACCAAAGAGATATTCCATAACATGTGACAGCATGCTCAGTGTACAAAGCTGGGGAAGAAGAAGGAAGTGGGAGAAAACTGGAGCAATGGCATTTTTCTTCCCAGGTCTTTGCATATGATGGAGCCCTGGTGAACACCCGCCCATGGGAAAGACAGAGCATGTGGACTTATTAGCATTAGAAGTGAGGGAATTGTCTAACCAATAGAGTAAGGGAACTGTGTAGCCAATGAGCATTAATTACTGTATCTGCTAAGATGTATAAATAGTGAAAAGTTCTGAACAACCCACCCAAGCAATGCCAGTGGATCCAAAGGTGATGCTTGCTTGATCTATCTCTCTACCTCACCTTTATTTGTTAAATAAATCTGTTTTATTGACTTCAGCATATGGTCTATTTGGTATCTTAATTTGAGCAGGGGCATCTCTCACCAGCTGGATCTTAACAAAAGAACATATCTAAAGGATGGCAAAAAGCGTAGCAGTCAGTACTTGCATGGCCCTTTCCATAAAAAGCTTTCAATATTATTCTGAAGGCTTTAATATTATCTGGTTTTGTTTAAAACCAGGAAATTTTGCAAAGCAATTTTTTGTGCAGATATTCTGCTCTTACACTTTCTGACTCATCAATCTTCTGATTCTTTTGATTATGGTGGATAACTTATTAACATGTAATGCTTAGAATTGAAATTCAAGCCTGCTTCTTTTTTTTTCCCCATGCTAATTAACCTACCTCTAAAGCTACAGTCTATACTACAGAAAAAAATAAAAATCCAGAGATGTCATGAAGTATTTATACAGAGAAATATGAAAAAGCTGATTTTGCTACTGCTTTACAAAATTATTTAAATAAAGGTCTGAAGTTTTTCAAATTTTAGGATGAGTAAAAACTCTAATCCTAAACTTGGCTCTAAAGCTTTAATTTCCTTGATTCTTTTCTTAAAAGATCTGTCCAAAGTCAAGCCCTTGCACTACACTTGCACTCTGAAGTTCATTTTCGGTTCATCCTTGACTTGACCAGTGATGAAGACCACACTCCTCTTTAGTCTGTGCATTTCTTTTATCTAGGCCAGAATGAACATGTCACATTATAAATATTTTAGAAACTTTGTTTCCTGACCCTGGTGGCCTACAGTTATTCTTAGTTTTGAGGTGATCCCTTGGATGTGGCAAATAGACCCTTATCTTTCACGAGGCTTTTATTATATGGCCCATATCACAAAAATAATTTGGCACATACGAAAAACTTCAGTGAGACATCAAACCAAGTGTTAGAGGCAGGAAAGAATATTGAAACATAAAACCCTAGGTAAGACTTCATGAAATACAAATCTCAAAACAAAAAAACCAAAAAAATGTTTAGAAAAGCTGTGGTGTCCAAAAGTAGACAGTGTATATACTGGAAACTGTCAGTACTGCTTTATCCCAGTGAAGTAGTAAGTGCTATTCTGTTTAACAATGAAAAATAGAGATGAATCTGTGGAGCAGTCATGAAATGATTCCTCATCTTTTGAGACCTTCACTATATCTTTAAACATGGAATCAGTCCTTGTTATATTCTACAGCAGAATTCCATTGGATCCTTAAGAGTACCGCCTCTTCCAATGGATTGGAACCACTGGCAGATAATTTCTCTACCAAGGCCAGGAAAGTTGTACAATCACCAAAATAAGAACACACCCACCTCAAAATATTGACTCCTCCCTCCACAACACTACTTTTAAATTCTTGTAAACTGCCTCTTGTTTTTTTCTGAAAGGAGGCATTTGATCTGAC
Organism: Notiomystis cincta; assembly: GCA_013398075.1. Classification (NCBI taxonomy): domain Eukaryota; kingdom Metazoa; phylum Chordata; class Aves; order Passeriformes; family Notiomystidae; genus Notiomystis; species Notiomystis cincta. The sequence goes on from VZRX01020073.1 coordinate 253,038, forward strand.
AATTATCATCAGACTCTTGCTAACACTACCCTCTCACAAGCCCCTGTCATCAGTAGATATGACCAGTAACCACAGGTTAAGGATGGCTAGAAACACCTTATTGAGTGGGAAATGTGGTCTTTAGCCAGTATGATTTTAGTAAAAGCTGTAACTGACACTTTCACAATAGAAAATGGTCATAGCTCCATAAATCCAAACTATATTCTACATTGCAATTTAGGTAATTGTGCCTGAAGATAAACCCAACATAAAGAAATCTGAGAGAGATTGCCAGTGTGCTACCTGCAAACTTAATTTTTCACTGAAGCAGAATGGAATGATGCAGTTTAACAGAAAGGATTATTTTTCCTTTTCACAAAATTCTTGTGATAATATTGATCACATCTTTTACTGATCAAGGTTCACATAAACTCTCAGGGAGCCCATAGCATTTACAGTGTAGCAATATGTGCTAATAGTTTTCTAAATTATTATGTATTATATTCAAGAAGATTCAAGAAATTTCTAAAACTCTTAATGTAAATTCACTTAATGTTGAGAATTCAGCAGAATAATACCTTTTGGAACTTGAAGAAAAAAATTAAGCACTGCAAAAATATCTTTATTAGCAGTAAATGAAATGATTTTAGATTCCTGATCTCCCAGCTAAAATAGCACATCCCTGAGATGGTCATACCCATGTTTGTCTTTGTTTTTCAGTAAAATGACCATAGTACCTATCTTCCCTTTTGTGGAAAGACACTTTAGGAATGTTTTTAAAACTCAGAGATACAGGTCTAGGGTCATAAACAGATCACTTTTTCTGTGGAATTGTAGTGGACTCATTGATTTATTTGTTTGTTTGTTTATTGGGGGGGGGTTGTTTGTTTGCTTGTTTGTTTGTTGGCTAGCTTTCTCTGCTCTATCTAAATGTACATAGAAGGTAGATTATTCATGCATTTTTCCCTTCTCCAAAAAGATTTGACCCAATCCTAACCTCCGAGGCAGAAGAATTCAGATTGCCTTATTCTTCTGTGACTTAGGCTCATTCTGGAGCTGCATGTTCAGGCAAAGTACAAGAGATTCAAACAGCTTGTGATCCTGCTCTGAGACAGATCTCAAATCTCCATGCTTACAACAAGAGCTGTATTGTCAAGATTTAAGTGTTTTCCTATTGTATGTCTTCATCAAATATCAGGAACTATGTTATCTTGTCATTTCTGTATATGATTTATAATCATAATAGTTACAAAACAGACTAGCAATAATAAAAATAGGGGGCTAGTTGAGATAGGACTCTGACATAAATGCCCATCACAGCCTTGTAGACTAATTGTCATCAGTATTTATTTCTTCTGCCCACATTTTTGTTGGTATTAGTGACATTGCATAGAAATTCAATATTTCCTTTCATTGATTCTTAATTGTTGGGAATAAGTTTCCTAGACCAGAACAGTGGTCTGAAACATCATGACAATATCTAAGTGACTTATTTTATTGAGAATTACAGCAGATAAAGCATCTGGACAACTATTTATCAGTGGGAATTTTAATTTAAGATCCTGTTTGTACTGTGTTTTATGACTTCTGTTGTAGTAGCATAGACAGAGCTGATTTCATGACTTTGAAATAAGTGGATTTCCTCTCAGTGGGGCAAACAGGTATGTAGACATACACTTCAGCTTCTTACAAAAAGAAAATTCCAACTTTCTTAATAGACAGATCACAAAGGACCCTTAACAGGGAAAGTGCTATGGTATTTTTCACTTTGTGCAGATCACACAGCACATAGAACAGATGTTCTTGAATCCAAAGCCATAATCATAGTTGGAAATAGTCCATGTGTAACTGAGGTTGTAAATCCCATATATTTTTCTGCCACATAGATAGACTTAAAACACACACAAGTCCTAAATCATACACAACTACTGTTGGTTTTGTTGGAATGAGGTCAGCAAAAACATTTTATAATATCCTCCATTTTCTCAATTTTCCTGCAGGCATAAAACCTGAACTCAAAGAGAATTAATTAATGTGCTCTGATGTTATAGAATAATCATTAATGAATCTACTTTTCATTACATATTTCAGCTCATGAGAACATCTAGAAGACCAAATCAACAGATGCTTAAAAGTAGATGCCTTGCTAATAATAAAAGCAGATTAAAATTTTGCAGTTACTTAACTAAAGGCACAAACCCTCAGGAAATACAACTATTTGAAATTTTTGGCTGTGTATCATGCACTTAACACCCTGATGAATGACTTCCCATCACTTGAATGTAAATTCATGTCCCTCAGCTGTCTAGACCAATGGCCATCTGTTAGCATGACAGGACATGCTCACCAGGTTGGGCCATTGCTTGAGGACAGATATGTCAAGAAGTGACTGGTTTAGATGTGTAGCCTATAAAATACTTTAAATATCTTCCTTATGCACAAAGGCCTTAGAATTGAATGTCATCATTCACTAAATCCTATCCTTTAAATCTACATGCCACAGAAAGAAAATGTATTCAGAAGCAGATGTAAGGAATGTGAAGGAGCAGCTGTGACTATTAGTGACCTCTACCAACTCGAAGGTTAGGAAACCAAAAAGTCCCAAGTAGGTTATAAACATAAATTAGAAGGTAATCTCTACAGCAGCCTGTAGTGTCAGAGGGACTAACTGAATTACAGGGAAATCTTTATGTTTAAATACAATGGAAACAAATAGCATTGCCATTATTACCAGGCACCACTGAAACAGTTTTGGTTGCCTGCAGTGTCTGTAGCTGAGCACCTTGCCCAGAGAAAGGTGAATCCAAGTAGACACAGCTGTAGAGAAGAGTTACCATAAGCATTGGTAGAGGCATCTAGAATCTGTTATTTCATGTATTATCCCACTTCTAACTTGTACCTTTTCATTTTCTGTTTTCTTTATGAAAACTTATAAGAGGTCTTTGTGGAGCTGAGTTTTGTACTCATTCAGAAAAGTCTTTACTTTTCTTTACCTTTACTTCTCCTAGATTCTTAAGAACACTTAATGTTAGATGCATCCTAATACCCATGCAGGCAAAACCAACATACAATCCTTGGATGACCCTGTATACAGGAAGACAAAGCATTTTCAAGTTTTCTTGGCATTTCACTCTGCTTAAATTTGCACATAATTTAATCAATTTTTTAATAATTTGCCCCAATCTTCTTCATGCCATGTGTCTGCCTCTTGCTCAGCTTTTTCCCTGTCCTGTTGATTGAGCCAAAACTTTTTAAATACTTTCAGGAATAAGATGAAAGAAAAAGAAATAGGTTAAGCAAAAGATCCAGGAGAGCAAGGAATAAGGAGCATCAGAAGTGAAGAACAACTTAGCTCATTGCTGCCATGGTGCAATTCATCATATTGGACTCTAAGGTTTGAAATCACTGAAACATATCAAGTGCCAAATATTTCTCAAAAAAACCCAGATGTCTGTTGGGGAAGATGGTACCTGTTGCGTCCCTGTTTAGGTATACTCAGTGACTACAGTACCTACTGAGATGTGGAATCATAGATTCTGCATCACACCTTCCAGACAGAGTATTACTGAGGGGTTTTTGTGAAATGGTGCACTTTCAGGTGCAGGTGAGTCACACAGACTTGTTGCTTGTGCATAGCATACTGCTCCTGTACAAGTAGGCATCATCTGCACTAAATGCACTACAGGGTCAAAGGTAAAAGGATATGTAATTATACATTTAGGAAGTATCATGGCCTTGTATGGTAAAGAAAAATTAAGACTGATGAACCACCTTCATATACTTTCACCAATGGCTTTGAAACTGAACAGCTGCCTAAATTGAAACACAAAGCACAATGAAAGTAAAAATAACCTATAATTACTGTAAGCTCTATGTTTAGGGAAAAAGAAAATCATGAGTATATTTTCTCATACTTTCAATCTAACCTTTTTCACTGAAAAAAAAAGATGAATTGCTGATTAGTCTGTAAAGTAATGCTGTGTAGAGAGCAACTTTCCAGGATATAATGGCTTTTGATTTAAATGTTGGATTTTCCCCACTTGCCAGAGTGAATTGATCAGTTCTGTTTTCAGATGAGGGTCCTAAAAAGTCTTTTAAACCTAACAATTCCACTAAGTATGCATTTAGCCACCATATATACAATATAAAATGCAATTTTCTCTCAAAAAAGAGAGCTCTTTTTTAGTGTTCTGCACATGAGCGACAAGTGAATCAACTGATACCTGGAAACAGCATTATGAGAGTCTCATTTTGCCACTGGAGGTGGATTAGTAGAGAAGACGTTGTCTGGCTATGAAGGCAAGTGAACAGGAATGACACAAAAATATTTTTGAATGTTTGAAGAAATTATATTTTTACTACAGTGGGCAGCCAGGCACCATTATTTCTTAGTAAATTCTACTAAAATTTGAACTGTTAATTATTCTCAGGATTTTGAATCCCATGAAACTTGCATTTGCTAGCTGTTAAAGTTATTATTCTACTTCTATTCAAATTCTTCTATGAAGTGATATCTCCTACTGAGCAAGACTGTTCATTTGATCTTTAGAAACCTTTGGCTTTTTACTCGATATGTAATTTTTAAGCCTCTCCAAGCTGAAACATATACTATATGAGACATAATTAAAATGTTTCTGTCGAGTACAGACAATGCACTTGCTTTAACATTTCTAGGCTGATCAGCCCTTGAGTACTAGTTTTTATTATTTCCAGTGTTGTATCTTAGGCCTTGCCAGTCTGATGACTCAATGTGCCAGAATGAATCTAGTGGTAGACTGTGTGGGATGTAAAGTTACTTCACAGGATTTGTGCCTTATTAACATAGTAATTTCATAAGCTGAAACCCACAGATCTCTTACTATGCATCAGCTATAGAGCGCTCTGCAAATACACAGAACGTAAATATGAGATTAAATTATGTATAGGACCTCTAGAATTCTAAAGACAATCATGTTAAAACATAATAAAAATTGCTGCTTAGAGAGCTACATTAATTATAACATTATGGTTTTGGTTTTTTAAACCAAGATTTTTTTGTTTTGCTTGGATTGGGATCACTGAATTTTATTTTTAAGCGATTGTTAAGTGCAAATCATGCCATCAGTAATTCTCTTGCCTCCTGTATATTGAATGTTTTAACTTCCTGTCTAAAAAATATATCAACTTTTCTGCATGAAATTCATCTTCAGTCAAGCCCTTCAGGTCCTTTTTTCAGAAATATTTTGATTTCATATTAAGGATTGATTTCATAAGCGTATTTTTTATTTTGCTCCTTTTATTCCTATTTCGATCTGATTATTAACTTTTGGGCCTACTTTGGCTTGGATTTTAAATTATGTCTATGCAAAATTAGTTTTGAAAGTAAATAAAGCATTTCTTCGCATTTCACAAAAAATGGGCAAGTGGGCACACAACTCTCATCTATAAACACTGTTGGGTTTGATCAATCAATATTTCAGAATAGGGCAGCAAAGTACCTAGCTCAGGCTGCTATACATCGTAGATCTTATATTGACACACATGTATCTGGTCAGGAGGGGTAAAAATAATAATCAGAATTTTCCAAATGAACATTAAACTACGGTAGGAAACTGCAGCCTGGCTCAGTTATTAGTTTCAAATCAGAGTTCTGCTCTGACACTGCAGGTTACAGGGCTGTGTGGAGCTACTTGAGCTAATCAGAGAGTAGCACGCTCCTGCAATAATTCATCCTGTGGGTAAAGTAAAATAGCACTCTGTTCTGTGATACTGCAGTGAAAATTGTCAGACGTGGTTCTGTCCCTTCAGGTGCCTGGGGGTGTCACGATGTGACATGGAGACATATCTTTATTACAGTGTTTGCACTTCTAATAATTCTCAGCTGTCTTTTTTTTCTTCCTAGCAGCTTTTTAGACTGAGGCAATACTTGCAACCTTCTGCTTGTTTTTTTCATGCAAAATTATTCTATAGCTGTAAGTCACAATATGCTCCTGCTTCTTCATCTTCCCTTTTTTTTTTAAACCAATATTTTTTCCTGTAATTCTGTTGTCCCCAAAAATAGGGATTTTTAATGCAATATATTGGTGATTCAGGAGTCTTCCAGACATCTTTTTAAAACAGTTTTGTTACTTTTACTTATAAAAGTGTACAATAATGCTTTGGCCCATGAACATAACCATGTTTTGGTTTAGCTTGACCACTTTTCACCTGCTGAAAACTGCAGCCATTTATTTATATTTATTCCCTTTGCTTTGATGTAATTTTCAGGGAAGGTTAGCCTGACAGACTGTCAGAGGTATAGGAACTGGTGGATCAAATCTAGAATTCCAGGTCAGCATGGTGAAAATATTAATAAATAAAAACTATTTTTTCCTAACATTACTCTCTATGCAACTAAAATATGGATATTTCCATAGGGAATGTCACTGAAAAATTTGAGGAGCAGGAGACAGACAACAGTGAGCAGAAAAATGTTGAGATTATTGATAATGAACGCCTGAAGCAGAAGAAAACTTTGAACGGTTCTATCTCATATTTCTGCTGCAGTTGTCCCTCAGAATAGCTCATCTCATAGATAAGGTTAGACTCTTATCAGGTGGCTCTGCTTGTTTGCCACCATCCTATGTTCTGCATACTGATGGGCACCCCCTGCTCTGCTCTGACTGAGAGCAGCAGCAACACTTGGCTGTGCAGGACAATGTGTGGTTCTGCATCGGTGGAACGGGGCTGAACTTACACACAGTGCACACGTCTTCATGCCAGTCTACCAAGCTAAAGGCATTTTGGCCAACTCCCACAAGCCTTAATAGCGCCAAAAAGATGAAGCTGGACAGAAGAAGTTTGTAATCAGATGGGGAAAGGTCGCTAATCAAAATAGCAATAATCTAAATGCCTTTTCTCTACACCAAAAAGCTTCTCCCATCCTTTCAAGTCTCAGTGTGGGAAAAGGAATCACTGAAAGTCATTGAAGAGAAGCCTTTGTATGGATTGGTTTGTCTGTTTTTGACCTCTCTGCCCTACAATGCCCGAGTCACATTTTCTCAACACTAAATTTTATCAGTTTAAGGGTCATACAAATAAGAACTTTCTGGTTTTACAAAAGAAGCCCACATTTCTGGCATTATATGGAGTCTTGTCCCTGTATTGTATTTTAAACAACTGCTGTTTGTGTTAATTCCCACTTTGCTTGGAGAAGCTGTGAAGTTGATGAAATCTTCTAAAGATTTCAGTTTTTAGTCTCAGTCTGTTCTTCTCATATTTCTATGCTAGAAATTCTACTCTTTTACTAATAATTATCTATTTTTATATATTTTAAAAGTTTTTGCATGCAGTTAATTTTTTTATCCCCTACAAGGTGCAAGTAACCAGTGGGATTCTCTTATCAACAAAGCTACCTTCACTTCAAAGTACAGCATCTTGCTATCTTCCTACCACTGACTCTTTTCTTCATTTCTTCTGTTTTGTAACTTTTATCATGCATCTGAGATTATCATTGATGTGTGAGATTACTGTTTCTCAGCACAGCATACACAGATTCATTCCCTAAATTTCTGTGGAGCTTTTTAAGTTCTTTTTTTCGGCTCCAAGGCTTTGTTAAATCACTAGCATTTATCTTAGTTGTGCCATCACATGAGGCACACAATTGAAATATCTCTGACATTAATCAGGAAACTTTTGATTACTTATAATTGGCATTATGTAACATGTGAAGGAACAATAGAAAAGAATAATAATTTGCCTTTGGTCTGAAGTTTCTGTTCAGGCTTTAAATCCACCAGCAGGTGCTATTATTCTTAAATTTATTGCTAGTACTGTATTTGTTTAAAAAAAGAAAAAAAAACACCAAAAAAATTCATTTGAGGATGGCTCTGCATGAGATGCAATGCATTGCTGATTCTTCTCACTTTTCCTTTTTACCAGATCTGATATAGATTTATAGCACACAGCTGGGACCCTGAAAAATTCAGAGTAGATTTTAAAGGGAAGGCAATTTAAGACAGCAAAAATAAATGAAACATGGGGCAAAATATTTATAAAAGCCATAGAGTAATTCTGACATCAGAATAACTGGAAATAAACTAAAAATGATAATACTTTGAACCCTTAAGAAGACTTTCAGTCATGACAGTAAGAAAGCTGTAAGAAAGCTGTAGAATTACTCAAAGAATAGAGGAGAAGAACTCCAAGAGTTACAGTCAAATTGTTCTTATGCTCAAAGATTATTACATCATATATACTGGTAATTTAGTGTTAATTGAGAGAATTTTTTAATTAATTAATAGTCCAAATTGTCTAGTGAATACAGAAAAGGCTCAGCAATACTTTAATTAAAATTGTTATATAAAACAATTTTCTTAATATCATTCCCACTTCTCTGGTATTGCACTGGAAAACACACCTTGAGAATTTACAAGGGGATTAGATCTCCCTGTAGTTCCAAGATTGGACTCACTAACCCATGAGTAACATCAGCTGCTTTAAAATCTTAAATACTTAACTCGTGTGCATAATAGTGGGCTATGCATATTTGCAGGTGAAGTATCAGAAGCATTGGAAGTGTTAGAATGACAGACTCTATCATCAGTTCACTAAATAAAATCTAATAATTTATTTACTCAGGTGAATTTTTTTTTTAATTCTCCTGGTCAGAAATAATTTTAATAATATTAAATAAACACCTTTGACCAAAAAATTACCAATGCGATGTTTTTCTTAAAGTGTCAAAGATTTTGATGGAGGGTTATTATGTTCTTTATTGAGTTTTTTCTTTCATGGCCATCTAGACTGAAGGTTCTGTTTCTAGGAGTGATTACATATTTATTTTATGTATGTATTTCATACACATTTATTTAATGCATCTGCATTAGATATTAATTGGAAAGGTTATAAACCCTCGAGTTAGAAATCCTACAAAGGAATTAATTCACCGAATGGAGGCTCATAACTGAGTCCACTGCAGAGAAAGATTCCACCAGTGTTTCATCACCTCTTTCTCCAGGCTTGTAATGTTCACAATGCCCTGATGGCCTGCTTGGAAAAAGAAGCCTGGTGGGTACTGCAGGCCCAAGTGCTCAGGTGTCTCTCAGTCACTGAGCACACTCATCGTAGATGTATCCGAAACCGCTCCCACACACTCGGCAGCGTGACGTGTTGGATCTGTGACTGAGTAAACACAACATCATCCCTCGACCTAAGGATGGGATTTGATATTGCATTGTTCAATTACAAGCCTTACAGTAACATTTATGTGAATTCAGCTGGATGAGATTCTATCTTTGTAAAAGGTATAATTTCCACATCACTGCAAATAATGCCTATGCACCCCCATCTCTCCCAAACTTCATTGGTCCAGAAATTTTATACGTTTTGTCATGCAATCATGTGCTCTCTGCTTTCAAATGCTTGTGATACAAATTCATATTCTTGAGACACTGCATTAGCCATGTGAGATTATTGTTTCTCAGCTCAATGTTCTTTGGGTTTTTTTCTTTTTCCTGTGCACTATCAGATGTGAGCAAGGAAGTGCAGGCTGTATTTGCACGGGAACTGAATGATTGGTGCTTGGCAACCAATTCCCAGAGAAATGTAAGGGCTACCCTAATTTTGGCTGAAAATGAATTCCATCTCTTTTTTTTCTCCCTGGGCATTTTTGATAAGGAGGCCTTCTAGAAACAATCCAGCAACTGATTTATCTTGGGATCTTAGGGTACATTTGCACTGCGTGATTCTGTAGAGTCTCTGTTAACCCAAACGACTGATTGTTGCAAACTGTCGTGTGCAAACTCCGTGTTTAGAGGAAACTGAATAGAGAACTTGAGAACTTTTCCCTTGGAGAGCCTGCAGAATTTCAAACCAAGACTGACAGCTTAACATTTAGCATGATTTGAGGAAATAAGATCAAATGATAGTTGCTTACTTTGTCTTAGGATATCTGGATGTAGAAGAGAACTGAAAAATTCTGGATGCATTCAAAGAAAATGAATTGAGAAAAATGCAAATCATCTAATAAAATCTTTCAGTCTTATAAAAAAATGCAGCTACAGATCCTTTCATGTTAGCTGCACAGTGTGTGCTCAAGGTAATACTGAAGTAAAGTCTTGACAGCTGCTGAAAAAATTGCATTTAACATTCTGAAATGTGTTTACTCTCCTCCTCTCAAAATTTTTAAAAACAGGCCAGAACTTCAACTGACTGAGAGAAGTGGCAAAACAAAGTTGATGGCAATTATTTTAGTTTAAAATAATGTCATTTCACTTATTGTGATAGCAGATAACATGTTTTCATGGGCATTAATGGATGCTAAAAAGAATTATGTTGCGGTTTCTGCTGAGTCTGAAGGGCAAAGCAGAATTTATTGTTTGGCAGTTACTTAAACAGTTACAAATGTTTGTTTTATTTAGAAACCCTCATCTAGTGTTTTTATTTGGAGAAGAAAAGGATAAGTATTTTGAGCATATACAATTTCATCATCAGTTAGTAGTCTCCAGAAAGAAGAGAAAACCTTAAAATTGAAATTTTACTTTGAAAATAAGTCCCTAGAAAAATTCTTTAAACCTGTCATTAAGTGTTCAGTGACAACATATGGCCAGACTGGCCTGTGAAATCTTAGAGAATGTGGATCTCTTCAAGATCTTACCCTGGTAACAATCACGTGGACAAAAACATAGATTTTGCCCTAGAGATATATAAATTACCTTAAGTGAAAAAGACATTGTGTAAGATACAGTTTGAAGTAAACATTCATGGTAAAAAAGCTGATTCCATTTTAGTAAAAGGCAGTTTTACTATCAAATTTATCTGTCATTGAGCCCATGATTTTAGCCTGGTGCCTTAAAGGTGCTCAGGAGCATCCAGTCACATTGCAGATGGATTATTTCTGCTTTCTACTAGGTCAATGGATTTTATGAGTTTTCAACATTTCAGAGGGGAAAGCATTTACCAGAAATAAAAATTACTTTAAAATATAACCTCTAGCAATTAAATACTTTTTAGAAGTGGTAAGCCTGGAAAAGAAAAGGCTTCAGGATGACATAATTGCAACCTTCCAGTATCTGAAGGGATGCCAGAACGATGAAGAGAGACATTTTACAGGGGTATGTAGTGACAGGACAAGGGCTTCAAACTCAAAAAGAGTAGGTTTAGATTAGATATTAGAAAAAAATTCTTTATTATGAGTATGGTGAGGGACTGGAACAAGTTGCCTAGACAAGTTGTGGATGCCCCAACCCTGGAACTACTCAAGACCAGGCTGGACATGGCTGTGAGCAACTCGGTCTTGTGAAAGGTCCCAGCCATGGCAGGGAGGTTGGAACTGGATGAGGTTTAAAGTTCCTCCTAAGCCAAATCATCCTATGATCCTATGAATCAGAATATGAGAAGCCTTTGATTTTTCTGAATCAGATGGTTACAGATGGATGGTTGTAAGGATAGGGAGTCCTCTCTTCTATTAATGGCGAGCTTTGACTCCATATGACTGAATAGAATAATCTTTAGTCTGATAGCATATTTCTAGCCCATTGCCTTAGTTCCAGTAGTAAATGTTTTTCTACTAACTTAGACTGAGTGTCTGAGTTATTAGTTTTAAGAATATTAGAGTTTTACATTTCCTTGTGCATACAATTCTTCTTTAAAGCCTGATATGAAACCCGAAACTTATTGCACAAAAAATATGAGATGAATGAGAAAAAAAAAAGAACTAGAAGTCCCACATGAACATCGGGTAGATCTAGTTCCTGTGCCAAAGGAGGTCTTCATATGAACTTTACAGAGCAGACAAATGAGAGAGAAGGACAGAAGGGAGAAGTTAAAGACATTTTGAAAAAAAATTCCTAATTGTCTAATAATCACCTTTATTTTGTCCCTAATTTTAGGAAGGAAGGAAG